>WKFP01015432.1:211122-232840 GCA_011057875.1 Pterocles orientalis | reverse complement strand
GGGGGGGGGGCGGGGTGGAGCATAGCTAGTAGTTTTAGTACATTAACACAGTCTATCACAATAGCAGAGGGTTCTGCAAAGAGAGTTTGAGAGTTTGACACAGAGAAAATGAGGTGCTTCTGCTCCTGAGAAAAGGCTTCCCGCTCTTACATGTAGAAGAATTTCATTAATGAGTCATTCCACAGACAGCAGATGGTATGAAGAGTGTAAAGACATGAAGATACCCATGAAACTAGGATGGAAGGTCAAGGATCTCAGTGGAGCAGTGCAGAGGCTAATAGAGCTAAAAGAGACCTAACCATTGCCTCAGCTGATGTAAACCAGAGTACCTGTTGCTAACAGCCAAGCTATCCTGATTTACATACTCTGGGGATCTGGCCGAACTGCTTCTTCCCGGGTGTCAGCAGTGTCTCTGCGTCCTCTTTTCAGATATTCTGGATATTATCGGTTATGTTTTAGTAATTCAGCAGCATAAAGTGTACATCGTGATCCACAGAGCAATGCTCTGTGAAACTGGAAAGTTTCCCCAGTGCTCGTTATGCAAGAGTAAAATGAATGCGCTAAGGACATGGAAAATGTGGGGTTCATAAGGGTCAGCAAAAAATAAAAGGGACAAGCTTTACAAGACTTTGTTTCCCACTCAGAAAAATGGGGATGTGACAACACCTCAGTGACTGCACAGTAACTTTAAGATACTTAATCTAGCTGTAAATTACCCTGTTTTTTTTTTACAGGTGGCAGTTTAGCCATGAAGTTCACTGCAAGCTGATTTACCCTGCAGAGATTATCCTGCAGAGTTGTTGGTAAATTATTTTTTGCAGAAGTAGCAAACTTTAAGCAGAAAGGTAGCAAATAGACTGCTGGCGGTCATTCCACAAGTCAGGACTACAGTGCAGGACGTTCATGAAGACAAAAAAACCCTCCCAAAACCAAAACCAGATAGAGATTGATGTAAGTATTTGAGCAGAGAGCTGGAGTAGTCAAGCAACAATGATATGTTAGTGTGTTTGAAGAATTTAAACAATTTTGCATCTCTTTTTTGTATTTAGTCAGTAACTTTTCCCTCTATATTTGATCAGCTATGTTCAGTTCAGTCTTATGGTAACGTCTTCTGGACAGTCAAACATAAAATCCACAACCATATCCAATCAACTCTGGAGAGCAATGTAGAAAAGAAGTGATGAAGAAAATATGCATTTGCAGCTGTACAGAGCATGAAGTTTTACTAAACCATGGACAGGTCCCAGGAGCCTTATGGCATTGTGGAAAGTCAGAGCCAGCCAGCAAAAATATTTGAACAAGGGAAAAAGGTGGTTAAATGACCAGGAGATGAAAATGTTGAGGGTAACACAATAAAGCCAAGCAAGAGATTATAGTAATGAGACCCATGTTGTTACCATAAAATGTGATTTTTATGTCTAATCTTATTACTTTTTACCGTAAAAAATAACTCACCTGGGTGGTGTCCCTTGTTGTCATCCTATCCCTTTTGTTTCTTCCTCCCTGTTAACTTATCTCCAACAAGCCAGTGTCCCTCTCACGCTTTCTGCAGTATGAATTGCTCTGCAGGGGTGGAACATGCTCTTCTGGTACCGCTGCTCATAACCGGAGTAGTGCAGCCAGCCTGGCAACCCCAATAGACAAAAAAGGACAGAACATGTTCAAGGCTAAAATTCAGCCCCATCTGCAGTTTGAGGTTGAACTAAGATTTTAATTTGGGACAGTGCTGGTTTGTTTTTTCTTGGGTTTTTTTTTGTTTGTTTGTTTGTTTTTGTTTGTTTGTTTGTTTTTTTATTTTGTATTTATGGGTGGGTGGAATGCTGCTGTGCTGGAGAAAACTACAGCAGCTATGGCCCAGAAATCTCCCTTCTCAAGGACCCTTCTTGCAATGAAAGAAATGGGACAGTGATGGGACTGTATGAAAGAATTCACCCTCGAGATTTCATAACTTTCTGAGCTGATAGCACAACAGGGTGAATAAACATGAAGCCACTCTGTTAAAAAGAAAAGCCTACTGAAGTAAAATTTCAGTTATCTATGGCAACTTAGCAGACTACACTAAATCTGGGCAATGCTGTCTCATAATGTGCATACAGAAAGGGTATTTGAAAGGCCAGTATTCACTGTTTCTTGGTTGTAAAAATCAGAGACGAAGCAAAGATAAGGGCACTTGAATTGAGCAGTCTCATTACGAGTTTGATTTGGCATTTTTAATGTTCATGAAACACTACTGACTGAATTGGAATCTGTGTTGCAGTTTTTTAAAAATGTCTGAAGGTATGTAATGATGTAACTTCCAGGAAAGATGTGACAACACAAAACAACCTCTCTTCAGCAAACACAGTTGAAATGCAGAGTAGGAAAGAAAGGGCATGACATGTTCCTGTGCTGAGCTAGCGCCTTCCTTGTGCATGGTGCAGTACCTCCTCAGGCAGTATGGCATTGCTGTATAACTGCACATCATTTTACAACATCACAACTGAATCATACACCGAGGCCAATTTTAGCATTGGAAAGCACACATATTAGGAGTTTCCCGTTAGTATTTATAATCAACAAGTATGGTTGAGGACATTGTGAGGGAAAAGTTGCTTAAAATGAGTATGAAAGGATTGCTCTCACAAAGACAGAAACGCCACGGGCCTGCCTTGGGTTAAGGACATTTTTTAATGCTAATCTGTAGAGTATTACCTAAATGTATCTTTCCCTATTTCTCCCTTTACAATTCATTCAGTAGAGGTGCTTGAGGTAAGAGCTGAGTGTTTCAGCTGGGAGACTGTGAATCTGAATTTCCCCTTCAGGCTATAGGACAAGGCTCCTCTGTTTAAAGAAGTTTTTGAATGATGTGATTGTATACTGTTTAACTGTGGATTTAGTCTTATGCTAAACAAATTATGTGAAAATATTAATGTCATTGTTTTCTTATGCGCATTCTCCTTATTTCTCTATGAACTTTGATGTATGTACATTAACACAAATGGGTTTTGAGATGGCTTTGCTTCCCTCACCCCCTCCAGAGTGTATGAATTCATGTGCCAAACAGTGATGGAGAAGTAAATTCCTGATGGAATTTCTCAAGCATCCCCTGTTCCCCCCATGATTCCAGTTCTAAATAACTACAGTTTGCCAGCAGAAATCGGATGGAAGAAACAGAAAAGGTAAAATTTCAATCTTGTCAATAAACCCAGTTAATATACCTCAGAATTTATCCCTAAGGCCTAAATGTGCAGGCAACTGCATTGTAGAGAGCAACTTAAAAGATTTTAAGTGTCCTATATAGATATGTGTGTGTATATATATATATATATGTTTATACTTACTCATCTTATGCAACTCCCTTCTAAGTGTTGTATTTTACTCCCTGAAGGATTTGGTAATCTTTTTTCTTCACACGCATTTCCTCTTCATTACAAAGATCTGATGAATTGGCCAGGGAACAGAACACTGAAGGCAACTTAGGCAGCTGTTCATACAGCTTGAGTTTTGAGTCAGTAATTCGCATAAAAAACCTGTGGATATGAATGTGTCTATAAAATTGTTTGTTCAGCCAACATGAATAATGGTTTGCAACAACATACAAATGGATGAAAATCGGTTCTGCATAAAGATTAAGCTTTAGAAAAAGGCTTAGGGTCAGATTCAGATAGTGCATAAGCCTCATGTATAGTAAATCTCATGCAGATAAAAGTATCCCAGTTGAATCTGACTAGTACTATTGTCAAGCTCAGTAGTCTAAAATACTGAGTTTAGTCCTTCACTTTGAATAAGATGGGAGTTGTATTTGATGAGTTACAGCTTTATGGATGCTAGAGAGAACAGGAGGGTCAAGGAACAGTTTCTTTCTCTCTTAAAAACTTCATAGTCTCCAGTCAGACCACACTTTAACACATAATGATCTGGTAATCATGATAAAAAACTATCTTTGTGCCCAACAGAGAGAAATTATTAATAATATACATATGTAATATACTGCACGTCTCCTATAGAGAAAGATTTCCCCGAAGTCAACCTGTAACCAGTGAGTTTTCTAACCTGTGTTGTTTTTTTCTCTTGGCAGTGGAAAAAAAAAAAAAAAAAAAAGAGCAGCCATGGGTAAAGAGCTGTAACTTCTGAAGTCAATCGAAAACTGTTCTTCTGTGGAAACAGAGGGACTTACACTTGACATGGCACTGAATTGTGGTCACAGAGTAGTAATATTTTAAAAGGGCAAAATAAAACCTTTTGATTAAATAATATTTTGTGGTTGCTGATAATAAATGGGTACAAGCAGGTAGACAGAAGATTTCTTTTGTTGAATCAGTGAATCAGAACTCTTATGCCAGTGGGATGTTTGAGTGATATTTCCCAGCCTAGAACATTCAACTACAAGTTATTCCCTGGTCAATGGCTTCTCACCATGACATCATTTACCACTAATCATGATTTTTGTTACACATACTTCTTTTTAAAGTTTTCCATTCTTCTACCGAAACAATAGAAACATGCTTGTGGGTCAGCACTGTAAAAAGCATACTCTACTTTGAGATTTAAAATTTTTAATTTGAAATCATTGGGTTTTTACCAGTCATATCCAAAAGTTGGTTTTTCACTCCCAAGAAGCAGCTTAAGAGACAACAGCTGCAACATCTATTGTATTTCTTATTGTTCTTTACACCAAAATGTAAAAAGTATTTACTCCAACAATTTCAATTCGGTTAAGAATTAGGTTGAGCTTTTTGTTTTTAAAGGGTATCTTTAAAGAGTGCATATATTTTTTGAAGGATGCATAAATTTAGGTACAGTCACTGACTGAAATGCAAACTATTCTTTTACCTTTTAAAACTTTACAGTACAGTGATGGTGATATTCTGCTTCTTTGAAAGAACTCACAAATTTTAAAAAACCTACTAGGCAAATGTGAATAATTCAGTAGTACCATATAGTTTTGGATCTAGTACTGAAATACTAAACAATCACACCAAGTGATTTAATATTCTTTGTTCAGTGGTAGTACTATATATGTGTGCAGTTACATTATGTTATAATTGTGAAATATATTTTTAATCAGACAAAACATGAAGTGGCTTTGTATTTTAGCCCCAGTTTTCGTTTCAAATGCCGGTTGTCCTGGTGAGCTTTGTGATGTTTCTTCCTGGACCCTGAGGTAAAAATTACATAGACTAAGAATTATTCAGTCGAGAAATGTGATGATGAACTCTTACCTAAACTTTCCCACCTAAATTCTAAATTTTCCCTTAATAATCTTTCTTAGCTCATGCATTTCTGTAGAGAAAGAATATGATACCACACAACTAACAGAGGATAAGTGGAATTATGGCATACTACTGTTGGAACCTTGATGTTACTCCATCACCCTTTCAGTGTCTTCAGTCTGGCAGACGCTACATCAAATCAATCTGAATAAAGACATTTTGTCTGGAGTTAGCTGTTTGTTTGAAGACCACTTCTAATAACACACTCATACTTACAGGACTTTAAGGAACACTTCTAGTTTGAATACTTGTTTCATAAGGTCATCAAACCTCGCCTTTCTAACTTTTGTGGAAGAGGACGTGACGTCTGCTTTTGCAGGCCTTATTGTAGGTGTATCATTAAACTTTTTGTTCACATCTCAGGGGAAAAAAAAGTAGCATATATGACTGTAAAAAGTGACTAATTTTTTTTTAAAGGGAAGTTATTTTAATCTAATTATATATAGGTTATTTCACTCGATGTAAGTCACAAAATGCAGGGTGCCTGTGGGCAATTTCACAGCCATTATTCTTTAGTGATTTGCCTGCCATAAAAGAGAGGATAAGTTCCCATAGAGAAGGTGAGAAGTAAAAGCCATAAACTCTAAATGAAAACTTTGTAAGGCATGAAAAAATAACCCTTTTCAATCATTGAGCCTGTCTCATGAAGGTTGACTTTTATATGATGAATGAACATGGACCATGACCCTTTACTTTTGTATACGCACGTCAGACTACCTCACACAGAGCAATTTGCTTGATCAGTTCAGTTTATGGAGATAGATGTCTCCTCTTCTGGTTAGCGGTCTATATGTTAGTGCTGAACTGTGTAAATTTTAATCCCAATATCTGAAGTAAGCAGTTGCTTGGTGACTGAAGTGCCACAAACATCTCATTTTGGTAAATATCTTTTGTATTATTTAATGTTTTCTTGTTTATTGAATTTGGAGTTGGGGAAAAAATTGAGATCAATAATTTTCTGTGCTGGAAATTTTTAGAAAAGTCACTTTGCTGCAATCCAGCATCCATTTTCCTTTTTCAATAGACAAAACTGGAAATTGTGAATGAAAGCGTTGATAAGAATTTGTATGGAAAAAATGGGGATGGTCCCGTGTATCTCAGTCCGTTTGGTTTATCCATTGTCCAGTCGTTTGTCACCAGGTGGAATGAATAGTGCTGTTGTATCTGTGTTGCATCCTCTTTATGAGAATTTCACTCTGTGGCTCTGGAAGATGCTCAGTTTGTACAAATTATTTGGCAATTTTTAGAAGCCAAATTTTCACCAATTGTAACAACTACAGGGGAAAAATTAGGGATTATGAGGACAGAGATAGATACTTTGCTGAACTCAGAGGTGGTATAGTTATCACACTGAATACTTTTGTGTTAATGCCTGGAGACACCGTTCATCCCAACTAGGTCTGGATTATGGAATCTGCCCACAGCCAAATGAAGGCTTGCCTTTATATCTGCAGATGCTGTGTGGCCACAGACTTTACTGATAGCGTATTTCACTCAACAAAAAGAAAAAAAAAGCCTACTGTCATGAGGCTGAGTTACTATGTTTTTTTCTCTCTTCTATAGTGCTTTATCAAAACTTTTATGTACTTCCAAAAATATAGTTGCAACTTTTTTTTCCAAAAAAAACTATACTTCTGAATATGTGCAGCCTTTAAACAAATGAAGAATGCAGATATATTTAAAAGAAATCCACCTCTTTCTATCAGTAATGTATTTTCTGCTCTAACATCTCTGACAGCTTTGTTGGACTGTTGAGTTAGACTAGGTGACAACTTGGAAATTTCAGTTACATAATGAGTCTGGCACAGCAAATTGCTGAGAGTCACTGGGAAAATTTTTCTAATTTTTTTAAATACTCAGTCTCAGATACTCTTAAGGAAAAATCTGCTAGAAACATCAGTAATTACTGAACCATGTTTCTGTTTGATAACATCCCTACAAGAGCTCAAAGAGAAGGTCAGATACACAGTAACTACAGGCCACTGCAATCTTTGTGACACTAGAGCACAGTGAGATACATTTAAGGAAAAAGCAAAAAAAGAAGAAAGTCTGGAGCTGAGAAGGAAGTATTTGTTTCTGTTCTAGGGGCATTTTTGAAATTTCAGATGTTTTTTCCTGTCATGGATTGAAGCAAAATGTTAATAGATGAATTGTTTTTTGAATCCTAGAATCAGATAGATTGATGAGGGTCAAACACGCTCTACATATTATACGTATATTTTTGTGTGAGTGTGTTTGTGCACACACATATGTACTACACTATTTTACTCTGATGACAAGAAGACCATACCACCAGTGCAGGCTCCCGAACACAGAGCCATGCAGCAAACACAAGGGAGAAAGGGATAGGATGAAGAAGCAGAGCTGCTGGCAGAGGCTTTAGGGTTATCATATATTTTGTCACGCTGCTGATTCCTCAGCTTGTGAGGTAAATCTAGTATTTCACCAATTTGTCAGATTGAACTTCATGAAAGAAAAAAATGTGCTCACAGTTTCTGCAAATTAGAGTTCAAGCCCTGAGTTAATTTTGGGGATGTTTAAATACTTCAGTTTTATACTGTGCTTGTTATGAGTTTTTCCTTTTTCTTCTTTTGAGAAAAAGTATTGCTCATCAACAAAATAAGACAAGCTAAATACTGTTTAAACTCCCAGGAGACGAGATTTTTTTCCAAGTCTCTTAATTATCCAGACATTCTTGCAGCCATGAATGCGGTTCTTAAGCCAAACAAAAGTCTAGAATCAAAATAGCATGAGAACTGTACAGTCTCTTTAAGTATTAGTTGTTGATCTTTTCAAGCTTCATACTTTGTGAAGATTAAGAACATACTGCCTGGTTTACAGGCCAATTTTAATGGGCTGTTTTGCAGGTAGCAAGAGTTGTTATTTAACCATTTGGTTTCTCACATCGTTAAAGGAAGCTAGGAGCCTCTCAACAAAAAAAAAAAAAAAAGTTTGTCTCTGTGCTGGTCTGGTTATCAAGCTACCCAACATACCTTAGTTTTATCTTGCTTTTTAGTAATAAACTCAAAGAGTTATTGAATGAAGAAGAATCACGAAGAGGAAGAGGGTGGTTTTCCTTCTTTGCAACAATTTTAATATTTGATACACAAAAGATAAGCCATAAAATCACCCAATTACATTACCTCCAGCAATATTTATTTTAATTTGAATCAAAAGTTCAACACTTTATTGAAATTTGTTATGATTAATATGCATATGTGTGTTTGCATGTGGAAAAAGAGGGTTGTAGGTGAAGGGAAGAGGTTCAATAAAATGTGATCTTAATATTCTAAGACTTGTTTTTATATTCTCTAAAATATATAAGCTAAAATTCAACAGCAACATAAGAAGCTGTATTTACATTGATAGATTGACATCTTCAAACCTTGTAGTCTAAATTAGGATGATTCTCTACAGGATTGTCCCTTTTTTTCTATTTACCTGGGAGTTAACACAACTGGCTTAGACTTGGCAGCTAACTTTTAGATCAATATATTTAGCAATATCAGAGAAAAAGTTCCTATGGAAATCAGCAAGGGTCTTTCTACCAAATGAAAGGTTGTTTTGATGTATGAAAAAAGAGGGAAATTAAGTATTCCTCTTTTTTTAACATTGTCGGGAGCTTAGGTGAGAGGATTTGTCCCCTGAGAAACTCTGCTTGAATCTGTAAATACTCCGCTGTAATCTCAGCGTGTCTCACCACTTTGTATAACATGACATGAGCCTCTGATGGCATAAAATACTGAAAATCACCCCCCACCTTCCATGGAAAAAACACAAAACATTTAAAATAAATTAAGTGTGGGTTGAACACTCTGCCAAGAGACAACATCCCTAATTGGCAGCTGCTGTTACAGCAGAGAAGGTTGATTAGAGATGAGAGAGTAGTAATTCTTCACAGAAAGAAACTGATATTATTAAAAATTACCTGCTTGTCACAGATGTTCACTCTGCTTATTTTTAGCATGAATTTGAGTCTGAAAGATTGGAATCCAAATTTATCATTACTCAATACACAAAGAATGTTTTTGGCAGACGTTTGTACACTATCAGCAGAAAATTAACTAAAATGCTTGACAAGTTGTAAAAAAATCAGAATAATATATGAAGGTGTTTGTAAAAGCAGCTTTTCTCCCAGTATCCTCTGGTGGAGATGACATTAGCATGCCATAACACTGGAGGAAAAAGGGGGAAGATCCTCAGGCAAGAATAAAAAGAGAAGGGATAAAGTGAAAAAACAGAAACAGTTATAGTGAAACAAAAGGAAAAAAACTACCTTTGAGTAAAAAAACCCAAACAAACAGGCGGAAGAAGTTTGCAAAATGCATTTAGAACCAGATACACATACTCTTGAGTTGTACTTCAGGGAAAGCCAATATTGCTTTTTAAGTAAGGTAAAGTTTATCACTGATGACAGCAAGGCCTGTTTCTCTTCCTCCCTTTCGCATGCTTGTCCTTTTAACAAGTTGATAGTTTTTGAACTTGGCTTGGAAGGCAACATCCCAAAAGTGTCGGTATTTAAAAAATAATGCAAGGAAATCTTCCCTAATGGCCATTGACCATAAGTCTAGGACTTGTGTGACTTTGGTAGCTTTGACTTATAGTGAAGGCACTGCATAATGTGCAAGTGTTCTCTTTCACTGAGTGATGTCAGAACCTAAAATCAGCGGGATTTAGAAAGTCTAAGAACAAAATAAAAGTAATAAAATAGGAACTAAGGGATATCAAAGGATAACAATGGCATTTTAAAGCCTGTGACATAGCTTAGCTGCAAAAACAGGAGTAAAGAAGAAATATTCCAAAACATTTTCATGTGGAACTTATCTTGCATGTGAACATTATCATCTGATGAGCTGACAAAATACTAGAATATAGACACTTTTCTGTTCCTCTGCAGTGCCTATGTAAAGACTTCAGACAGTTTGAATGGAAGCCTCTCTCAGGGATTCAGATTCCTGATGCTGACTTATGTTGAAGCCACTTTTTCTTCTTCATATACCAACTGCATCTGCTACTCCCTCTGCACTTCTCTCAACCTGCAGAGATGAGGAGAAGATTACTAACAGTACAAGCAAAAGAGTTTCTTTAAGTTGGTTAGCTTTTTCTGTATTCCATGAAAAGCACAGATGTCTATGAGTAAGAAGTTTCAGTCAAGTGTCTGGATAGTCAGTAAACCCCTCATAAATGAAATAAACCAGAGGTTGGTATTAAGCCTTAGATTTATTTTTTTCTAAGTGTCACAACCAACTTAGTCTCATTTAAGGAATATTTAGCTTTTTCAAAGTTATTTTGGTGTAATAGGTGTAAAAACAGACAGAAACACCACAGACTTTAAAATCATAACTCAGCAAGAGATCTGGAGGAGAGTTTTAAGTATTAAAGATGCTTAAGCATGTAGGGCCATATGAATATTCTCATTTCCCTGGATTTACTTCAAGTTACTTTTGATTTATATCAATGCCACTAAGAACAGAAACTGCATCATTGAGGCCATTATCCTTCTTTTGAAGGTGATGGCAAAATCTGTATTGACTTCAAATGACACAGTTTTTTCTTTTTTAATATGTCAAGATAGCCAGAAGTGATAAATACAAATTGTTGACATCAACAAACCAATTGTGAAATAAATTTTTTTTTATACCTAAAAATATCATTGATTATAGGTTTGGAAAAACCCAAAGGTAAATTTTACTCAATACAACATTGTTGCAAAGAACAGTCTATTACAGCTAAAACCACAATTGTTTCTTTGCACCTGTTAAAATAGCACTAGCAGAGGATAATATTGCAGCCAAAATAGTAACAAGTAAGTCCATATGGCACAGGCAAAAATATCCATATAAAATGCAATGAGAGTTCATGATTCAAAGTTTTTTTTAAGTATTTTTGATACTGTTCAAGTATTTATCACAGCAGTGAATAAATTCACTGCTATAAAACTGGAAATTATAAAGTAAGGGTTTTTTTCCTTTCATCTAACTTCCTAATAAAGAATAAACAACATAATTAGAGCCCCCAAAGGCTTGCATAATAATATTTCATGAGGGACAGATATGAAGAACACCAAGGACAAGATATTTATAGGAATTAATAAGTAATAAATCAGAATACTACTACTCTCTTGTTGGCATACACAGACATTTGGCTTGGATATTCAAGTGAGGATTTATGAAAAATTATGTGCATTTGGAGAGAGAGCTTTTGTATATTCCTTTTTAGTTTATTTGAGCATTTAAGCTACATGCATTCTGCTCGCCATTCAAAACCATAAATTTGTATCCCTACCTCACTGTAAGTACTTGGTGAAAATATATGCTTCACCTATGTAGTCTTCAGTAAGGGAACACATTCAAAAGTCTTTGTTATGAAGTACCATAGTGGTGAAAATATATCAAATGATGGTGATGAAAAGATCCCTAGGAACAATTTGTTTATTTTGCTGAGATTATAACTTTGTTGGTATTTCTGTGATCTGTAGCCAGTCAGAGAGCAACCATAGCACATCATAGAAATCTGAAAGTTACTTTGTGCTGTAACTTTCCTCCAAACAACTCCTTTTCTTCCACTTGAGCTCAGGGCAGAAAAAGAAGGGTAGAAAATTGGTGTGGTCAAGCAAATCTTTTTCAACAGATAGCAGCTTTTCTCTAGCGAAAGCAAGTTCTAACTAACACTGATATTCCAGGAGTTTCAATAAAAGAAAAAGGTGAAACAATAGTTGCTAAAGACTCTGTTGCAGCTAAATTTGACCCACCAATTGAGGTTTATCTCGCCTGATATAATATCAAATTGTGTAATGTTTATGTTTAGTTTGTGGGCCTGATCAGAAGCTATAAACTTAAATGACTTCTTCTGATTTTAAAGTGTGAATGTGACTGTTACATATTACATCCCATATAGTAAATGTGTCTATACGAACATATTAGAAGATATATTTAAAAGCCACATATATATGTCATATGTATTCTATGCTATCCATATTTTATACTATATAGCTATACTGTACACTATGCATTCTATGCGATAATTACATGCTACTTCATACTCTACATTAATTGTATGCTATTTATTATATGTTATAAATTTTTATACATTATATCGTGAAGTACATCTGTAGGGTTTCCTAAGTTCCCGAGTTCATGTAGCAAAGGACAAGATTATTGAAAAAGACAAGCTGTGGGCTTATTCAGGACATTATGAGAGGTATAATAGTTTTATTAGACCATCCAGGATCCAAGATTTTGAATCTCTTTTGGAGGCACACCTTCTTTCCTATATTTTTTTCGTATCTTAAGCACATAACGCAAAGCAGTCATCCAGTTATCATCAACATTGACAATGAGTGGTATTTGCATTCATATTTAAAGCTATGAGTCATCAGAAAACCCAAATATTTGTTTAATTATGATTCTGATTTAAGTTGAAATGTTAACAGAAAATTTAATGGACTTTTTCTTTACATGTATGAAAGTATTTTTACTAGATTTTTAATAAGTGCAATATTGAATTATTTTGGTTAAACTTGTTAAAGTTTGCAGAATAGACAAGTCGTAAAATATATATGCATTTACATGACTTTGGAGTCAAAGTTATAGTTTTTAAAGTAACTATAAAAAGTACAAGCTTGAATCCTGTTTACTTTCAGCAAGATTGAGACTCCTAAACTTCATGGTTACTCTTAAAATTTTACCAAATTTCTAAGAACTGAATAACACAAAACACTTAAGTAATAAAAACCCCTATTACGTCAGTGAAATATACTTCTTGTTGGTTTTTTTCTGTTTTTCCATGGTTAAAAAATAATCCCAGAATGACTGACAATAGAAACAAAAAGTCTCATTAAATTTATCTCTTTATATGAACAGAAAAGAAAAGACGTAGGAGAAAGGCTAGATAAAAAGCTACTATTAAAAAAATATCTGTTCCTTATGTTATGCATCTATTCTCTTTTCCCTATATTTCACTCTTTTTTTTTTTTAAATATATATATAATATTTTCATGTAAATTGTGCTGGAGTGATGCCTTGTGATTTGCAGAGACCTAGGTAATTGCACCTTTTTGAGCTGGTTAGTTATACTAGTGTGCCAGAAGTTATCGCTGAAAGACTAAAGACGAGTGACCTGCAGACTGACCTCAAACACTGTTTCTATTTAATTATGTGTATCTGTCCTGGGTCCAGCTGGGATAGGGTTAATTCCTCACAGAAGCTGGGAGGTGGGCATAGCCAAAGGGATATTCGATACCATGCGGACGTCATGCCCGGGATATAGGGGGAAGGTAGCTGGAGGCGGCCCCTCTCTTTTTGTGAAGCCCTCGGTGGTGAGATATTCATTTTATCATTGTTTCCACTGTATTCTATACCTTGTCTTATTGCTATATTCTCTTTTCATTTGCTTTCCTTGTGTGGTATTATTAAAAATCCGTCGTTATCTCAACTCATGAGGTTCCATTTTTTCTTACCCTTTCCCATCTTACCGGGAGAGGAGGGGGAGGGGGGTTGCAACCACATAGTGGTGGTCCTGACCCAAGACAATATCTTACAGACATGAGATCAAACAGTTAGAATAGCGCTAGAAGGAAGGAGAAACAGCTTTCAAGGTAGTTCGCTTCCACTATTCAAGGAAAGATGCTATACATTTTTGCTGAAAATAAAGTGTGTGAACAAGCCTGGCAAAGGAAATCTTAATGACAGGAATATTCAGTGGTGACTCTCACTTACAGCCTCTGACAAAACTAGATGGTTGGTCTGTAACAGGATCTCAAACTAGGAAAATCACAGATGGGGTAATCATGAAGATAGAGAAGAGACAGTAATAAAGAGATCCCTTGTTCAGAAAGCTGTCTCTAGGCTCCATCAGGAAGAATATTTTTTATGTTATTTGTCATAACCACTCTATTTGTTGAATTTTAAAGTAAGAAGAAAATTTTCTCATTATGAATAAATGTACCGCCTCTCATTAATTTTACAAGTTATTTTAGGCCAAAGTTAATCTGTAAGAGTTTTAAATGTATTCCTCAGAATTCCAGAAAATAATTCAAGGTCCAATTGTAAGCCTGAGTTCATCCCTCTATATGGCTAAAACAGTGCTTCAGTGATTTCAAAGACTTCTGAGTTAACCTTGGAGTATGAGAAAGAAAATTAAAAGGGTTTTGACATTTTATATATTATCATGAGGGGGGTGGGGAGAAGCGTATTTTTGTAATATAAGCATACCTGCCAGGAACAGGTCCCACAGAATGACAGGAATCGATTTTTATTAAACAAAAAAGACACAAAAATAATGGTTATAGTAAAAGCATCATTGAATTTTTGTTCCTTGATGACAAAACAAATCACACTACAGGAAAACGTAGCAATATTTGTCTGGAGGACCTTGATGTTCTCCACCTGGTTCCATTAGCTCCCGTTTTTCCATTCTGGAAGAGGACAAAAAAATGTCATGCAGCGAAACACAGATGTTTGGCTCAGCTCCACTAGTAAATCCATCTTCTATTATACCAAGACTACATCTCCTTAATGAAAGCACAGCTCTTAATATTACTAAAGGATTCTCTGTCCTCCTAACATGTTGAAACCAGAGACTTAGGCTTAAGAATGTCATTCTGCTTTATGAAGGCTGGGTACAACTTGTTCAGGTTATTATAAATTTTTTAAAAAAGCATATGAAGGATGTGTCAGACTCCAGCCATGTTAAACTAATCTAATTCTCTAGTTAATTTGGTTTATTCTTTAGTTATTTTGATTTGCTCACTATTTTAACTAGGCTACTCATTCAAAATTTGTCAGAGTATCAAGCTTTTCCAGCGTTCTTGCAAGTCTGATGAGCTTGTCTCTCTAAGAGAAAGAGCTCAGTCATAGGGCTTAAATTCGAAAGCAAGTTATTCCACATACTGCTTCTCTTCTGGAGAAGGTCTTGTGCCACAGATGTGCATTTTCATTAGGTTTAATAGAATTCATTTCTGGCCACCCAGAGAACAATCTACTGTAATGCGCCAGTTAATTTTAGAGAGGATATTTTAGGCTACATGATGACATAGTTATATAGGACTAAAATAAAAATAGTTTCAAACTTTTTCCTTTAAGTGTAACATTTTAAATTTACATTTACAGTACATAGATAAAGCCCAGAATGGAGCATTTCAGAAAATTAAGTCAGCTAACACAGAATACGGCAACATGGGTCTGAAAAAAATTTGTAGAAGTTATTATGAATCCACAGTTTAAAACAGAAGGCAGAAAAATCATAAGGTCAACTGAGAGCACATAGTGGTAAGTGTTTATATATGAGTTAACTACTCGACTCATCTATAGGAGTCCTACAACACTCAGTAGGTGTAATTTCACAAGGTATTTTTTGCATCTCACTCTAACAACCCTGTTGCAGAGTATTCCTTTCTCATGTCCATGAAGATAAATCTGGCTACCTTCATAGAGATTCACAGTCAGTGACTGGACACAGTCAGTCCAAAGCTGAAAAGACTTTTGCATTCCACAATGCTGCTATTTTCCAAAACTTGTGAGTTCTTTCTCTAGCTGCAACATCAAGCCTCTGAAGGAATCAGAAATCAAAGGCTAATCGTTATTTCTGAAAGAAATAGTAAGTTATTCTGTATAGAGGTATTCTGATAAGTCATCATATTGGCTCTCCTTGCCCCCAGCAAGTGGAGTCTCCTGATTGAAGTAGTCCTACTGTAGAAAGTGGTGTGGGCAGTGGTAGTCAGAACAAAGAATTAGATTTGGCTTTTGTTTTTTCAATTCCCTACTGGATTTCTATGCTACTTCTGTCAGATTATCATTGTAGGAGCCCATGCTCCCTGTAAGTACCTATTATCCGACACATATGCTGATAAGAAACTATGCAAAGGTGGATACTGTGGTGAAAGAACTGAAAACTTGTTTTGGAAAACAAGCTCCACTGAAATAACTACATATAACCTCTGGAAAGCAGGGACTATTTAGCTGCTCTTCTATAGCAAACTCCATCAGTTTAAGAGTGCTGTGATATTGTTAGGCTCTATAGGATGGGGGAAATATAGAGTGGAACTTTCTTAATATATTTAGAAAGAAAAAAAAATCACTCTCTTGTTTCAGTGAAACCTTCCATTACATTATTTTGATAGAGAGACATATTTTTATGTAATGCTTCAGGATTTTACTTCCAAAAACTTAGGTGAAGCTGATGTGCCTCTTTCCTACAATAAAGGAAATAAAACAGGTTGTCTCTAAAACCACATGAACTTAGGGTACTCTGAAATTTAATTCTATTTAGTTATTTACTATCATGATTATTAACAGGCTCCAGCTATGTGTCTTGCACTGAAATTAAAAATAAGTATTAAAAGTGTTAAGATATTAGTATCTGTCACTTTAAGGCTACAGGTAAAACACAAGACAAGAACATTTATGTGGGTGAAACAATTTAAAATACTGCTCACATGCACAATAGAAGCTCGTTATGTAGCACAGCCTGCAGACTGAAAAACAGCTAATATGGACAAAAATACCTTTTTGAAAACTGAATGGATTAGATTATCTTTGCTTCTAAAAGGCAATGAGGGCCATATACACTACTATTTTGCACAAGCTGTAGTTAGATCAATTAATGTTCTTGGTCTTCTTTGAACATGTGAAAACAATTATTTTCTGGTAGTGGTGCTTTACTATCTTTTAATACAAATGTATTTACTTCTTCAAAACATTGAAGAACTAACAAGAGTGAAACATTTAAGAAAATATTGTCACTGTAAAATCCTAAGTTAGCTACAAAACCACACTTGTTTCATTTACACTTAGAGATGAAGGATGAAATTCATCTACTGGGAAGACATAAAAAACCTCAAATACAAGCTGATTTCAAGTGAGGCTTAAATCAGAACTAAACTCAGCCCTATATAACATTTAGCCATTATTTTGGCACTCTGCAGAGAGAAAATCGTAAGTCTCATGAACTCGTTAAGGTTTCAACCACCACAGCTCAGATCTCATTGATTTCACTGAACGGCTGGCTGGGTGCAAAAATGAATCCCTGTTCCCTAAGTTTACGTGTGTTTGTGTTGAAAGCTTTGAAACATCTCCCTCTTTACCTGTGGACCAGCATGGTAAAATTTCCTCCTGTCACATCTTTTCCCACTTGTGTACTGACATCTTTAATAATTCTCTGTGCCTGCTTTCCTTGTTTGTTCTTATTTTTCTAGTTTCCTGGAGAATAAGAAAAGTTGCACCCTCAAGTTTTCTCCTCACTAGTAATTCTGTACTCCAGCTCAATAAAAGGTAGTTTACTGGCTTCTGTCAGAGAAAAATGAAAGCTTTCTAGCCACTGCCATTTAAATGCAGAGTTATTGTCATGCAGAGTTATTTTCATGCAGAACTTTTCCTCAGTAAAAGGAACCACAGATGTAGTGGCTTGTAGATGTCATTACTGTGTCATAGACATGATTAGATTGTGCTTTTCAGAAAGCAAATATAAACTTTCCTAACTTACCTTTTTTTTGTTTTGAAAATCATAAAGCAACCCTACCATTTCATAAAATCATTTCAACAGAAGTTTATTTTCTTTTGTGCCTCCTAGCCACAACATTACATTTCTTTGTTTCGGAGTGCTGCTGTGAGACTCTGTTTCACATTTAATTACTGTAAAACTCTTCATTTTTCTTTGGAATGGTATTCAACATCATGCTGGATTTACAACAAATCATTCTTATTCTCCCTATATATAGATTGCTAATGGATATGTACATATTGGGCTTTTAGTCTTCAGGACTCTCTTCTGGTCAGTATCACCAAAAGGTTTAGTCAAAGTTTAGCTTCTTGGGCAGCACAAGAAGCATAAGGCACATTTAGTTTTCACATCCATAGCAATGTATTACTGAGGAATGAAAGAAAATTCAAGATTTACAATCTTGTGTTTTTATTTCATGACAGAAGTCCCCAGGACAGATGAGAAACTGGAAAATGTAGGCCTGTTTTCTATATTTGATGGAAACACGTATGGTGGGATTTCCTCTGGCTGCCAAGGGAATGATACACAATCAGAATGTGAACTCCTCCACACACACAAAAATAAGTAAGTAGGGTTCTACACCATCTCACGTTTATGATGTCTTTGTTAGTTATGAAGCAAGGGCATAGCAAAACCTCAATAAACCTTAATCAGCTTTACTGTAATATTTTTTTGTAGATGTATTTAAATTGCAAGAAATACGAATCAAACATGAAATAGAACATAGAAAGTTATTTTGTATGAAGTGGAAGTAATTTGGTGCTAGGAGAAAGTCAAAGAAATACTGTTCATCTTGTAAGTAAGTTATGGGGTGAATAAGTATTCCTGTATTTACATCTTTTTCTTTCTTATGCATGCAAAAATATGCTACCTTATGTATTCTAACATATCTTCTGGACTTCCACAATAAGAAAGTAAGTTGGAAGCACCTCAGAAAAGTAAATAGCAATTCACATTTTTATCTCAAGCTGTTTCATTGTGCTGTCTCAATTTAACTGGGTTTCTTACTAACATTTTCAAGAACTTCTCTGAGAAAGTGTGTCCCGTATAGTATACAGCAAAAATAACCAGAACTGATGTAACAGCACAAATGTAGTCAGGAAATATTAAGACTTACACAATGTATTCAGTCGTCTTGTCTCCTAGTATAACCACACTGGTAGAAGACAGTCCGCAGACAGAATTTTCACAAGTCTCAGCTTCACTCATTCCATGAAGCACACAATTTCAGAGTATAGTTAACTGCACAAACAACCTATTTGTCTTACTTAATATTGTAGCAATATTTAAGACAAAAAATTAGAAAAGCTCTCAGCTAGCACAGCTTAGAAAGTTCAAACCTTATTTTGATGCACAGCTGTTCTCAAATCAAGCACTGAGACTAAAAACTTGTGATTGCAACTGCTATCTCAATCTAATTTCTGAGTTTATTTTAATCAGAATTAAAAAGGAAAGAAAAAGCAGAGTGGAACATTTGTGCATGTGAGAGCCTATCCCAATACCCAAAAGCCGTAGATAGGAATGACTTACAAGATCTCGACAACTAGAGCATCTGCAAACAATGTGCACTGTTATTTAGATCCCAGATACTAATTAGCTAATCAAAGACTTTCAAGTAGATCAAGCCACTCAGAGAAGGATCTCAAAAAGAGACTTCCAGATACAGTTGTAACGCCAGAAGCGGGGTTAAAGACCCTTTATCAAATAAGGAGAAGCTGATGAGGTGAGTGTACAGGTGAGTGAAGATTTTTTAATGGTTGTGAGGACTGATGTGGGTTTCTTTATTTTGCATTCATAGCTAATGCTAAAACAAGAGCCTGACTTGAGCCAATATGTATGTAGAAGCCAGAACTACAAGTCTTCTTTTCATGTCTTAACAAATATACTAAAGTAGAATTATAAAAGGAAGACAAAGTCTACTGACATTGTTGTTTCAATTACCATATGCAGAATTACTTTCCTTCTGGGTAAGTATTATAGCTACAAGTATGTTTAGTTCAATTAAACTTTTAGTGTTCAAAAATACCTTTAGTCCTCTAGGACTGATTGGATGTTCTAAGAGACCTGAGGGGAGCAAAATTCTTTCTCTTATCAGAAAGCACTTCTGTATCTCTGACGATGTTAGTTGAAAGCAGAAATCTCTATTAAGAGTATAGCTCTGATAGAAGAAGTTAGAGCATCAGGTACGTAAACAGCTAACCTTGTGACCTTAGTGGATGTAAAGAACCACTTCACTACAAAACACTGAATTGACTTCTACAAAGATCTAAGCAGAAGTTTTCAGCTGGGCACTGTGTAGATAAAAATTATGTAGAGAACAGTAGGAGTAGAATTTCAGAATTAAAATTATGATTCCTGGGAGAAAAGTGGAGAACAAATATTTTCTTTGAACTTATTCTAGTAACCACCCAGTCTGCACACCTACTTCCCATGTATTTCAGTACAGCTATATTGATACTGGCTTTTTCTTGTTTAATAAACTTAGATTTTGACATGTCTCCGGTTATGTCTCTGCTGATCAGTGCATTGCTCTCACTATACAGCAGTTATTCTGAATAGGTAGTGGGAACTGTAAGGATTGGAAGAGAAATAAGAATTGTAAAGAAGCTACAGGGTGAGCTGACAAGGCATTAAACACCATATAGTGAGTTTCATTTTGGACAGGACTTTATCTTGTTAGAACTTAGAATTTGAAGATTTTCTGATATTTAAATTAAATTACAACAGCTGCAAGCAGTGTGCAGGGCTGTTAAAGCTACTCAGTTGCAAAGCCAGGGGATTTGATGATGTATATAGTTTTTCCCTTGAGGCCAAAAATGTAATTATGAAAAAGTTCTGAACTGAAAAATAGTCTTGTCATCTGTTTTCATGAGAGACAGAAGATCAGTTTAAGGTGAAGGGGTTGCAGAGAAGAAAGAAAATTAAATTTAAAAACTCCAACATGACCAACAGTACAACTGCTGAAGAACAGTAAGAACAAAATCAAATATTATAATTAGAAGGGGAAATCTTTCTACCTTTACTAGGCATATGCTACTAAAATACTTAGTTCATCTCCCGATTAATTCACTGGATGGTGTGAAGATTATTATAGAGTGATAAATCAGTTGATTATTTTGTATTCAGCAGGGATACATAAGGTAGGACTGAATGAAACTCCCTAGTTCAGTAGAAGTCCAGTTAGCCCCTTTTCACTGTATTTGGTCTACAGCAATGTATCTTCATTTTATATGTAGTTCTAAATTATCATACTGTCTTAGTAACTCTGGATCAGCGGAATATAGTGATTTGAAATGGTTGATATCACTAAAACCAGTTCTGCAGATGAAAAGAGTTAGGCTGGAAAAAGGCCTTTTTCTACTCATATCCTCTACACTACAGTCATGATGACTTTCATACTCTTGACAGACTATCCTAAAGTTTTCCTAATGTGTATGTCTAGCATTATAATGTGTATGTCTAGCATTATAGTCACCTGAGAAATAAAGAAAAAGGAAAAACTATTTTTTCTTGCACAATATTTGGATACTATTTTAGTGAAAATAAATATTTCTTTCTACATATAAAAATAAAATTGTATGTAATCTGAATCATGACATCCTTATTAGCATATTTCCAAAGGAATTTTTTTTTAGATTTCAGCAGGATTTGTTGTCTTTTTTTCTGTAGGAATGAGATTAAGACACAGAAAGCATGCATACACAGATCCATGGCAGCCATGGAGAAGTTCAAATGTCCAGAAAAACTGAGTCAGAGGTCACATGCTAGTTCAGTTTTCCACAGTGCCCTTCTCTATTCACTTTTCAGTTTTTCACCAGGCTCGAGAATGAGAAGAAAGGAATTTTTAATTCCATAACTTAGAACATGAAGCCATTTACATAACTAATATTTTCACATATATTGTTACAGATTCTCTTATAAATCTTGCTCCTTGCTGTGGAAGGATATTTTTAGTCTCATTTCCTTCT
>WKFP01015432.1:190277-211102 GCA_011057875.1 Pterocles orientalis | reverse complement strand
CAACCCCCCCCCCCCCCGCAAAACCATCACAATTTCTGTGAGCTAAAGACAAATAATTTAATCTTTTTCATTTGCAACTGCACATTAGGAATATTACTTCTGGACTCCACAAGGTTGTTCAGAACATGGACATCAGTGAATGCTTGGCAGTGGTAGCAAGGCATGAGAAAATGTGAATCAACTGGAAGTAACCCAATATAAAACTGACATTCTATATGATAATGTAAAGAAGACAATTAAGTTTTCAACAGTCATAAATGCAATCATGCTTATCTTTTATGTCCTGTTTAGATTGCCAGTTATTTGAGAGGTATTTTCATTCCTTTGAATATTGCAAATCATGATAAAATATTTCTTATGGGGAACAAAGTAATCCTTTGAAAGAAGATATTAGGCAGCCCAGCCAGCAACATAACATGTAGAAAACTGCTACTGGGTCATATATGGGCAATAGTGCAAAATGAACTAACGGGATAAGACTGTGGGTACTTCTGGGAGCACTGTGATTTGGTATTTGACAGACATGTTTGCTATTGCTGTTTGCTGACTTTGGCAATGTTTTTACAACGTCATGCCAATAAAGCTACAATGTTAATGAAATTGTCTGAACATGAAAACACATAACTTTGTACACTATTATGCTAATTTATGGTGACCGCTTTTTTAATTTGCTTTTCCATGGGATGAAGAGACAACACCTTCAGCCGCTAGCCCTAGCTGACTGTCCATAACTCAAAAATGTTTATTGGACAAACCTACAACCCTCAGTCAAGTGGTAACTATTAGCTAGGAGAACAATTTTCATTTTGTATGAAATACTCATTTTCTCTTCACTACTCTTCTCCTGTCCTACTCTTATCTTAAGAGTTGATCGCAATTCCAAACTTTACCCTGCCTTGTGTGTTTTCTAGACAGGAAATCCAGATTTCATAGCCCCAATACTGCTTTTGTGAGTCTAGCTATTGTCTTATCAAACTTCATAAGTAGCAAATCAATAAATAGAGGAGGTCAATAATATACCCATGACCCTCATTGACACATTTTTGTTGCTTACTAAAATTTGTTACTGAAACCACAGATATTGTTCAGCCTCACAAAAGGTGTACTCACCTCCGAGCTTCCATTATATGTTTCCTAACAGTCTTTAACAATAGTATATAACCTTAATTGAGTCCTGTTGTCTTTAAACTTCCCAGTGGCACAATCTAAACTTTCTGTTGCCTCTTCTGATTAATTTAGGGATAGTTTCTGTCCTTAAATTGGTTTCAGACTGATAAAACAGTGCAAAAGCTTACACTTGGAAAGAAACAAAAATCTTCCCAATAAAGTGCAGTTTTATGCTCACTTATTCTAACCTTCAGTGTTCCTGTTATGAGCTAAATGACACAAGTGCACACACGAATGTGTAAAAATACGGATTATGTCACAGTATGTGTATGTCCTTTTTATTTTAGTTTTGTTATAAAGTCTGAAAAAGCTCCATTTACTAAACTTGAGTCTGTTCTTGATATACTCAATGTTAGTTTACTCATTTCATGTTTCTATATGGTCACTGCCTCTTGTGGAAAACTGTGTGTAAGAAAAAGCTGCAATACTTTAAAGTGAAACAAGTAAACTTCTTTTGCCAAAGGGTCCATGGGTATGAGTCATGCAAGCAGTTCTAACTCTTTGCAAGGGTAAGAATCCCTGAACTATCCTGATTGGAATGGTGCTTGTGTAAACTCAATGATTTTGTCTTCTAATCAATGAGACTTACCAGCCATGAAACACAATGATAACTGATAATCATGACTAATACAAATTCTGACCGTAGCTAGTGAGAGAAGAGGGACACCTAGGCATTCTGAAAATCCTGATTTGGTGTCCATGTATCTAATTATTGAGAGGCAGTGGTCTATTTCTTCAGCTGCAGTGGTCCTTTCATAGTAACATCAAGGAGCACTGAGGCAATCAAGCCCTAGCAATCACAAGGAATCGTGAAGCTGACAGTTACTCCAGAGTGGTTTACATATCTGCTTTAGCCATCCCCAGAGAAGACACACAAAAACCCCCCCAAAAAAAACAAAAAAAACCTCAAAACAAACACAAACCACAGAAACCACATCTCAGTAACATGATATGTCTCAAATATGAAAAAAATACACCTCAGAAATAATAATTTGCCACAGGAAAAGAGCTCCAATGTCATTCCCCTGCTGATGATCTCTTTATCCGGTAAAACTAGGAAAAGAATAAAGGTTTCTTTATAACTTGAAAGAGAACAAATGCTGCTACAGTCATAAACTTTAGTTGTCCATATTATCTTTGGATGGTGTCTCTGACTTTCAACAAGATGCGCTTGAGTGTCCACACTGACTCTTTTTGTATTGAATAGAATTAGAACATACTGTCATGATGAACTGACAATATCAGAGACTAGAAAAAGTATTGATCGAAGAATAATAAATGAAATTCCAAAAAGGATTCTGAAGGACACAGATATATACGTCTGTAACATTAAACCTGGCTATCTCTTTCACTGCTATCACACACCACAGGTGTGGAATAGGTAAAATTACGTAGCGAGTGAGTGATGACAGGTCTGTATCCATACATCATTCCTACTGAATTGCGTATGTGCACCTTTTATTTATTTAGGTATTTTTGTTATTACTCTTGGATGTGTTTCAGCAAGTTAGATTTTCTAATTGACTTAATGGAAACATTCTGAAAAAAAATCTGTTCTGAGAACAATTATGCATTTGACATTTGCCTGTTTTTCTTCTTATTAGGAGTATTTGCATGAAAAACAGAGAACACAGAAGTTCATTTGGTTCCAAGATCTATTTCCCACCTGAAGTCAGAATCAATTCCATATTAACTAATTGAACTTCAATGGATTTTAGGTAGTTTTTATAATTACAGAGAATACTCTGCTTGATGCAGGATAGAGGAAGGTGAACCTGGGCTAAAGCCAGTTTAGCACTCTCCTGCTTGTAGGCTAAATCCCAGTACAATTTAAAATAACCTCAGGCTTTCTATAACTTGCACCAGATGGTAGAACTCCTTAGAGGCAATTACATTGGCAGGGATGACTGGAGCATGGTATGCTCCAAGTATAGTCCTTCCTGCCCCAGTACATTTCCAATAAGCATTTCCTTAGCCAGGTTGCTGCAATGACAGCTTTACATTGCTCAGAGATTTCTCCCTTGTGAGATAAATCCCCAGTTAGAACAGGCTTAATTCTGCTTAGAGCTGCTAAGGCAATACACAGCCAACTAGACTAACAATAGGCCCCATAGTTAATGAATAAGCAATAGTCCACTTTCGTATGACATCAGTTTTGTGTTTTTTTCAAAAAATGATGCTATTTTTCCTCCACCCTTGTAACAGTTCATACTTAAATATTATTTGTATGGAAAAATGATTTCTGGTACCTATCCTAAACTGCTTTTCGTTTCATTGCCATTTGCAGCCACTTGTCCAACTAGCACAGTTATGCTGGAAAAAAACAAACCTGCTCTCCCAAAACTTCAGGTTAGCATTCAATACAGAACTTCAACAACCTGCGTTCTCAGGCTTTATGGATCTTAGCTCTCAGACTGTCCTCGTAGCTCATAACCTTTAATCCTGACATCAATCTCAGTGCTCAGTTCAATTGCTATAGTGCTGTGTTCTGAAAACTGGCAGGGGCTCAAGGGGAGTTTGTGAAAACTTGCAAGCTTCTCATTAATTTTCATTAGAAAACTGGTAAGACACAAATTTCCTTCAGATGTTCTATAGAATTTCTCCTACTCATCAGTGAGGTATTGAATAGCATCTTTAGTCAATGTGGTTGAAAAATCACAGGGAACTGTTCTAATTGTGTTACTGAGCTCTACAGGTCGGCACAAGCCCTGCTAGCATTTTAAAATTCCTTTCAGGTGTGCCTGGTGGGTTTTTTTACTTTAATTTTGTGTCTGGTGTGAGTGTACAGCTCAAACACAAAAAGTCTTAAAAAGGTGCTCACCAGAGTCTCCATTTTGTGTATTGCAGGTTCAGAGTGTTTCTAGATCAGAAGATTGTACTACAATAGTTATTTCTACATAGCAGCCCTTTCAGAAAGCAAAACCTGCAAGCTGTGGAGCTTTTATGAGTTATAGATTCTGGCATTTCAGAACAACATGTATTTTAAAATGGTGAGCATAGCTGAGACAAAAAAAAAAAAAAAGGAAAGTTTTGCAGTATTTCTTTAAGATATCATTGCCCCTGAGAACTGATTGCTGCACAGATATTGATAAAATATACCTTCTCCTTGACTTCCAAATATTCTGTCCTGAGCTTTAGAGCTTAGAAGAGCACAAACAGAAGGATGATCCAGAGTGAAAATCTCATCTGAATTGACATGTTTGGGGTTAAACCCACCCTTTTATTTTTGAAAGTATTCCCCCCGCTACATGTATATTACCAGCAACAGCAGTGAGACCCGATGATAGGCTGTATGCACATTTTGAGTCCTGGAGAAAGCAAGGTGCCACAGTTTCTGAAATAGAGCCTATGCATTGTCTTCATAAACGTCTTATGAAAAATGTACTTGTCCAGACTAAAAGTATCAAATTGCTTTTTGTGACTAAGGTCTCTAACAAGCCAACAGAAAACATCTAATCTAGAAAGGGGGCTTTTTTTCTCTATCAAAACTCAGCAAGGTACCTAGGTTTGGTACAGCTTGGTATTGATCAGAAGATTTATTTCCCTACACATTTTCATAGTCTTACAGTATAATCCTACAGTATTTCAAGAAAACACGTCAGCCCCCTTCTTTGCATTCCACTGTTTCACGGCCTCCCTGGTACGTTCTATACAGCACAAAAATCAGGTCTTCAGCTTTGTTAACGCCATGGGTAACCACCTCATAATGAAACACCAGTTTCATCATTTCTTTATATTTAGTATGTTATACACTAGTGGAGCCAGTGTTGTCACAGCTTCATTCTTGGACAACAACCCCAGAGTTCTTGTTTCCTGTCATTTTCAGATCAAATAAAGAATATTGAAAATGTATAATTTTCCAAATATACAAGTTGAATATTCTACTTTCCAAATTTATTTTTTAGAAAAAATAATGCCAACAGATAATCTAAACACACATATACTACTTCCTACTGTCTTCTCCCTGGTTTCATGACGAAAATCTAAAAAAATCTCCAACCCTGCAGAGAAATAAACAATTTCGTCTAGGACCATCTAACTGTAAAGAGAAATTAAATAAACAAGTTAATATGCTAGTGTAATGTTTTCTGGATGTTAACAAGTAGGTAAAGTAACTCACAGAGTTTCTGGAAAAACCCACTATATGAAGGATATACACACATTGCAACAAGTCTTTTTTTTCTTTCTTTTTGTATCTTACGTATCATCTTACCTATCATCTTATGTATCATTCTTATTTTGTTAGTCCGTAACTTTATGATATTTCAACAGCTTGGCAAACTGGGATACAATAATGTTGTAAATTGTATTGACAGTCTTTTCATTCCTAAGCCTCATTTTTATAGTACCTGTATCTTGTATAAATTGGCACACAAGATCCTATTACATTAGATAGCTAGATTTTTTGACATACCAAAAATATTAAATGTCACTGTGTTTTGATGAAGTTCAATCAACACTAGTTTGCTAGAAAATTCCTAGTATATACTCCTCAGATTCAGACTTTTAAGTCCTGTTTTTTGAGGAAAAAATATTTTTAAAAATTTGAGGAACAGATTTTAAAACAGCTTGAAAGCATGGTCTTTGTTACATTTTTGACACCTATTAGAAGCCTGTAGAGTGATTAATTCATCCAAATAAGTATTGTATAAACTTCTTGGTCATTAACTACCATCAACCTTTTTCGGGGGCCAAATACATTCTTGTCATTACACCTTTAAATCTTAATACTATAAGGGAGACATCATTTTGTAATATAACTCTTAGTCACTGGTAGTGAGCTGACAACCACTCTTTGGAAGCCTCCGTTCTACAACATACATTATCTTATTATTCACAAACACTAGTGAATTTTATAGAATGTCGTGGGTTAAGAGAGAGAGATTTTTTTTCCTTCTCTTTATAAAGAAGGAAGTCAACAAGTCTATGTTACTAAGATAAATGTAAGCTCATTAAATATTTTAAATCAAAATTTGGCATTAGCAAGCATAAATAGCCTTCTAGGTTTTATTTATTACATTATTACTGTTTTCTATTACTGAAGTCCTTTTCTCTTAAAAGCAGTGAGCACCTAAATGCAGAGTTCTTCCTGCACAAAGATTGATAGGTTTTCATACTGAGGATTAGCCATTGTCTTGCTTTATTTTTTTCCTTG
Organism: Pterocles orientalis; assembly: GCA_011057875.1. NCBI lineage: Eukaryota > Metazoa > Chordata > Aves > Pterocliformes > Pteroclidae > Pterocles > Pterocles orientalis. Next base: position 204,780 of record WKFP01015432.1, on the reverse strand, counting down.
GAAAAACAATCTTGCATGACGTATCAATGACAAGTGTTTCTCAACTGTGAATTTTACTTTCCAACTACAAAAAAAGTGGTATATCAAGGTCACAAAGAAAGGATAGAGTAATAAATATAACATAGGTGGACTGGACACAGGGCAACTTGTATACGGTAATTGTGAATTTTTGTTTCTGTAACTAACAGTTGTTTGTCCATTTGCAAGCTCCATATGTAACTAATAAGCATTTGCAAGTATAGTAACACTTGTTGTAAATCTCACTTTTACACTTTTTGTTCCGTCTCCTAAAGAAGCTATTTTCAGAAAAAATATTGTAAAAATACATAGATATTTTATGTTGAAAATAAATGCACATTTTTACACTATTGCAAAGGTGTTTGCACAGTGCCTTGTTTTGTTTTATTTTTGCTTGATAACAGGTCTCAGAAATATAAGTTTTAAGGCAAAATGAGCATGACTTGTAATATCTAAAGGAGTCTTAAAGGTGAAGAATAGTAATTTCACAGTCTGACGGAGCACATATTTTTTTTAATTTCACATTTATCTGAAAAATTTTCTCTAAGAAAGAAATTACTTAGTGTGAACATATACACTCTGACTGGAGTAAAGGAAGCTTGAATTTCCTTTTACCTCTTTAGATTAAGAATGGGATGGACACGGCATGCTAAATTATGTTCACTTACCTTCCCACTAATTTATACTGAGGAAGGGATATGTTGATGAAAGGAGTGTAGGGAACTGCTAGACAACTGTCCTAGAATGCAACATATCAGGAGACCCGATTTCTTGACTTTGTGTTTTTATTTTCTATTTGTGAAGAGGCTTTTCTTTTTAGCCTCTCCTTCTTGGTCTTCTACTTAGTTCCTCCACAATAAACACCCCATTCTGCTCCCTGTGACCACCTTAATCTTTCCCTTCCCTCCTCATATCAATATTACAACTTTTTATCCTTCAAACTGCTTTTCTTTTAACCAAAAACCTTTATCCTTAAGATATAACCAGAGCAGAAAACTTGCACCTCGGAGAGTAATAGTTCCAGTTTACATTCTGACTCATCTTGACTTTCTGACTTTCTTTTCTCTCCTTTAAAGACCACTTTTCTCCTGCTATACAATTTTTACAGTGCTTATTTGTGCGTGAAATTATCTAAAATATTTTTTAGAATTCTGTCTTCCTGCTGAAAGGCACAATGATAACGTGGATCAATGCTAAAGAGTTGTGATTGTATCTCAGCATCAATAGATTTGCATTTTCTTTCTCTGCTATAGAACAGAACTATACAAACTTCATTTTTTTTGCATAACCCACTTAAATATCAAATTATGATAAAAGCCACATGGCAAATTGTACTAGGCAATGTTTGCCACACTTGAATTTAGAGGCGAGTGTACAGTCAACTAACTACAAGCCAGATTTAAAGTTTTAAATAAAGTCTAATTCCACCTAAAAGCACATTTTTACACTGTGGATTTCAAGGACAATGTATATCGAGTGCTTTCTGTTCTGATTCTAAAGTGATATGCCACTTAGGATCAATATTTGTCTCAGTAGTGGCAAGTTTGGAAATTATGAGAACCTGGCCTTCAGTACGTTCTCGCAGAGCTATCAAATTGCTTCACAAACCATGCATATCCTTCCCTACTCCAAAGCTACACTTCAAAAAGCAAAATGAGGTGTACAGTTAAAGAGAGCAAATGAGCAAGCAAGCAGGAAGTGGACGTTACAAAGGAAAAACGGTGCAATTATCCAAGTGCAACAGTACACACAAATGTTGACATTAATTTTCTTCAAATCTGACAAAGTGCATGTGTAGAAGAATGGCTCAGTGAGCAGGGACATAAGTATGTGCACAATCCAAACTTCGATAAAGAGGCCTGAGAGTCCTTGGGCTCTCCTGGGAAAAAACAGCAAGGGAAAAGAAGTAGAAGAACTGGTAAACAGCAGAAGAGGGGGAGAAGCTCAGTGGGAGGTGGACCTGCCAAGAGGGCAAGAGCCAATGTCTATGCTCTGCTGCCGCGTGCACACTGCATGCATGCAGGTAGCAGAACAAGCACGTTAGAAAAGTAAACGCATGCAAGGCTTGGAATGCTATATATTACCCCTGAACCCTGAATAAAGCGAACAAGAAGCTTAACTCATATTGAGTGTTGTCTTGATTCCGGCCAGCTCTTGATAACATGCATGTACAATCATTTTTGTACTTAACTGGTTGACTGCGTTTACAAGTGTTTCTCACACCAGTTGCATGAATTGTTTGTCTATTATAAAAAATCCTGTTCCTGGTATGTAAAGCAACATGTGGAGATTAAAAAAAGGAAGTTTGCACCTATGCGCAGAACTCGTTGATAAGAGCCAACACTTCCTCTGCATAACAATTTATACTGGACGGTGAAGGAGTGAGAGAATACTTTCAGCTAGGAAGGATTTTTGAGATTAGGCCTTTCTGCAGCCCCTTGCAAAACAGACAGGAGAATATTATCTAAAAACAAAAGCTAAAAAATTATTTAGAAAGCATAATCATTTTGGCAGTAAGACTATTCAACTTCATCTTATTAATGGCAACACATTAGGTTTGTTAATCTATGGGAAAAAAAGCAGTTCAGACAAACTGGTTTACAATAGCAGCCTCTTGGAATAGTTAGTCTGTTGGTGAATGCTTTCAGTTCCTTCAGTCTTTCTATCTTCCTCTGCCAGAATTACCTTGATTTGAGAATGTCAGAAATTTCAAATCTTTTTGATTTCTCTGTGTTTGGATATTTCTGTCTTCCTATTGAAATAACTATATTGACTGACTGATCCATTTAGCTAGTAAATATTTTTTGTTGTCACATTATATTTACTACTAGGCTTCAAGCAAAAGAAGGTTTACACATCAAGTAAATTTACTCTGCCGCTCATAGGCAAAAGATCTCAAAACTCTCTGCAGCCTCATTTTCTTATAAATTCAGCTTTACTCTTTGCATTTGTCTCTTTCTGGCCCATGAAGAAGGATTTAGGTGTGGGTGTGAATGCTTCAAATTTAGATCTGGAGTTGTGTGTCTACACATAGCTGGCTGTGTTTTCTCTGAACTCTCCCTGTAGTCATCCCAGAACTACTCATTATGTAGTCATTATGGAACTATTCACTCCATCAGTGGAGCATGGAGGGTGATTCAACTCACTCTCAAATATATTTCAACTTCTATAATAGAGCTCAGTTCTCTAATGACATGCATATTCTGTCACCCCAGCAACAGATAACACCAGTGAGGGCAATTTTTATCAGGAGATGCAGGGAGTTTACACTGGTGGAAACACATTGAATCTCAGGTCAGCTTGCCCAGCTATTATATCTCACTTGTTGCTAACTTGCTTCCTAAAGGTAGAGTAGGATAAAAGGAGATATTCTGCTCTGAGGAAGATCTATAGTATCATTAACTTGCAAAACCTAGAGACTTTTAGGCTTAGAATATAGGCAGTGGTAGAATATAGCAATAGGGGGCACTCCGTTTATCACACAGAGAATTCCAGGCAATCCTATACGCACCACAGGATTGTTTATCCAGGGAGCAGGTTTTGCATGGTTGTATACGCTTCAGGGAGCTCCTAGCACTGTAAAAATAGGTGAGAGTGCCTAAACTAGGACAACAGCAAAGAGAAACAGAGATTAATGTGTGTGACCTACAGAGACACTGTAGATGTTGGATTACAGAAAGTCACTTGGTTTTGCTAGATAACATCTATTGCCAATGTCAGAGAGAATGCAAAGCTAGACAGACTTTTGGTTTGATTGTGTAGGGCATCTCTTATGTTCTTATGGTTACCTGAGGTGCTTGGACATATCCTGGCTTCCACCTGCCAGTCTGTAAGGGTCCCCATACATCCTGTAGATGTCCTGAAAACTGTAGTGTTCTCAAAGTGACACTACACCACTCGTGTAGTAAATTCAGACGACTGAATTTAACTTTTGCTGGCTGAGTAGCTCTGTAGACTTCAGTGACTGTTATATAACTAGGACTCAACTGATACTTTGAACAGAGCTGTCTAGTACCATTTGAGATGTCCTAGACAATTCCAGTTGTTGTTTATGACATAGGTTTGATGTCATGTCACATCTGACAGTTCTGTGTGGAGGTGTTGATACTCTAGTGCATCTCAAATGTCACAAGATGTTTAGGAATAAGCCAAGTAATCAAGACCTCACTGAGAATAAAGAAATTTAAATAAGATACGAATGGATGCTGATACTAAGTTTGCTGAGAAATGGATGTCTGCTGCCATTTAAGATACTCTATACTATCTGATATATAACTATAGGACAGGCAGATTCAACAAATGACTTGTTCTCTTCTTTACCAGTAGTTAGTAGTTAGTGTGACACCCTAGACCATCTTTTGAGATGCACTGAGCACTGAAGGTCTGACTTTGTGCAACCTAATGAATCTTGGAACTATCTAGATAAATAAATTCAGGTTTTTCACAGAATCACAGAATCACACAATGTTAGAGATTGGAAGGGACCTCAAAAGATCATCTAGTCCAATCCCCCTGCCGGAGCAGGAACACCTAGATCAGATTGCACAGGAACGCATCCAGGCAGGCTTTGAATGTCTCCAGAGAAGGAGACTCCACAACCTCTCTGGGCAGCCTGTTCCAGTGCTCTGTCACCCTCACTGTAAAGAAGATTTTTTTCATATTCAAGTGGAACCTCCTATGTTCCAGCTTGAACCCATTGCCCCTTGTCCTGTCACTGGATGTCACAGAGAAGAGCCTGGCTCCATCCTCCTGACACTCACCCTTCGCATATTTATAAACATTGATTAGGTCACCCCTCAGTCTCCTCTTTTCCAAGCTAAAGAGACCCAGCTCCCTCAGCCTTTCCTCATAAGGGAGATGCTCCATTCCCTTAATTATCTTTGTGGCTCTGCGCTGGACTCTCTCCAGCAGTTCCCTGTCCCTCTTGAACTGAGGGGCCCAGAACTGGACACAATATTCCAGATGAGGTCTCACCAGGGCAGAGCAGAGGGGGAGGAGAACCTCTCTTGACCTACTGACCACCCCCCTTCTGATACACCCCAGGATGCCATTGGCCTTCTTGGCCACGAGGGCACAGTGCTGGCTCATGGTCATCCTGCTGTCCACCAGGACCCCCAGGTCCCTCTCCCCTACACTACTTTCCAACAGGTCAGTACCCAACTTATACTGGTACCTGGATTTGCTCTTGCCCAGATGCAAGACTCTACACTTGCTCTTGTTAAATTGCATTAAATTTTTCCCCGCCCAAATCTCCAGCCTGTCTAGGTCTCGCTGGATGGAAGCACAGCCTTCTGGTGTGTCAGCCACTCCTCCCAGTTTCGTATCATCAGCAAACTTGCTGAGGGTGCACTCTATTCCCTCATCCAAGTCGTTGATGAATATATTGAACAGCACAGGTCCCAGTACCGAACCCTGGGGGACTCCACTAGATACAGGACTCCAACTAGACTCCATCCCATTCACCACAACTCTCTGGCTTCTTTTCTCCAGCCAGTTCACAATCCATCTCACTACCCGATCATCCAGATCACACTTCCTCAGTTTAGCCACGAGGATACTGTGGGAGACGGTGTCAAATGCTTTACTGAAATCAAGATAGACCACATCTACTGCTTTACCATCATCTATCCACCTGGTAATGTCTTCATAAAAGGCTATCAGTTTGGTCAAGCATGACTTCCCCTTGGTGAAGCCATGTTGACCGCCTTCTTATCCCTGATATGCCTAGAGACAGCAAGAATAAGTTGTTCCATCACTTTTCCCACCCTAAGATACTCAAGTCCTCCTTATTTAGACAAATTTATTTTTTATATATAAAAATGCTGAATTAATTTTAAGGTTTTGATTCATAAGCCCACTTTTATGTATAACAAATCTAATTGGAGAATCACCTCTGAAGAAATAATTATCTTAACATTAAAACTGTAACTAATACCCACAGATAGTTCTGATACATAGTGCTTATGTGCATTTACATGTATATATAAGAGGATTTTTTAAAGTTAGCATGTACACATGAACAGTAGACTTGAAATATAATTTCAGAAAGGAGCAGAATGAGACATCTGAATCACTTTCCTACTGTCACAAATACAGTAGCCTGTTCTGTATCAGTTTCATAGGACACCATCACATTTATGTTGAATAAAATCTCTGCTGTTAGCTACTGTGCAGGGTAAGGATTGCAAATTCAGATCCTTATTAAACTAGTCATTGCTAATGATTTTGTTATAGTTGTTGTTCCATTTGTCTCAACATTTATAATTTAAGTATAAACAGAGTTTGTGGAATACCTAATCTGTCTATAGTATTAGCATGAAAGAATATATTTGCAAGAGCAAGCTGTGAAAAGAAAAGAGGAGGTTTCACCTTACTTATGGGGGTTGCATACACCCATTCTGAGGTCTGGAATCATTCCAGGAAGAAATAATCCAGACTAAGGGACAAGAGGCTAAGTAGCCTCTTCAGAGAAAAAAGGGGGTTAGGGGGCAAGGAACATTGAGTTCAAAACCAAAAAACCCATACAATAATGATGTTTAAAGAGAAGGATGATCTTCAAAATACAAAAAATCGTGCTTCTCTTCAGCTTTGGTGGGTCCTCATTTGATGCAAATATCTACATTTGGTCCCTGTATTTCAAGAAAGTACAAAGAACATGAAGAAGGAAGAAGTGATTAGGGATAAAACGATTTAAAAGAAAAGACTGAAACAATTAGAGCTGGTTAGCCTGAAGAAAAAAGTGGGAAGGAGGAAAGGAGTGATGTCACAGCAGCCTGCAGATGTACACATTTTTTTTCAGACGTAAAAGGAATAATCTGTTTTCTGTGCCCAAAATCAACCTAACAAGAATTTATAGACCTAAACACAAGCAAGTGAGATTCAAACTAAATATTCAGGAGAAAAGTCCTGGTGGTAAGCATAGTGAACCAAGAAGAACAAATTGCCCAGGAAAGCTGCAGATTTTCTGTTATTGCAGAAATGTAAGAGCCCTTAGACAAATGTCTGCCAAATGCCCTGAAGTATGGAGAAGGACTAGAAAACCTTTCATGTTCTCTATCAACCCCATTCTTTAATATGTAGGTTTGAGAAATACTGAGTTATATAGTCTATTTTAATAAACAGATTGAGTAGAATTTAAATTAAAAAAATTATACTACTTGGCACTGCTGGCTAGCAGGAAAATTAGACACAAAATCTTTACCTACCTCATCACTTATTATTTTATCACTGTCTTGCCTTTCAGGATATTAACCCTGATGCCACACAAGATGCTACCATGTTGAGACATCGTGAAGTTCTTTATGGTCTCCAAACTGCTCACACTTGATATTTTAAGAGTCAATTCTCACCTTCAAATCTCTCATTATCCACAAACTCCTTCCATTTTGTTGCTATAAATAGTGTCAGTATCAAAAAATCCCATTAATTATACAAAAATCTTGGGTTTAGAAGATGAATATCAGTTACCAATTTAATAATCAGTGACAAAAGTGACATTTGCTGCTTTGTTTAATTTCATGTTTTTATAATGTGTTCTTCAGTCTCATCTATTTTTTAATGTCAATGTTCCATACATATTAAATAATTCATGTACATTAATTTTCCAAAAGTTTAATTTCAACCTTTAGTCTTTAGTTTTGTCTCTGATAATTGAACACCATATGAAGAAAAAAAACTAGATTTCCCTTCCAGCCTGTTACAGAACACCTAAATAATGGAGGGTGGTGGTATGGTATATCTATACTATGGGTTGTGTCATTTTCTCTAAAATTCCTTTTCCTCCAGGCTTAAGCTATACCTACTAACGCTTTAATATAGAGACGTTGCAGGTGTGCGGATTAATTACAAAATATGTTGCTTCTGATTGAATAAATTACATGACTAAATCCAGCTTTGGATACAGAACAGTGCAAGTTGTATTAAAAAGTCATTACATGTGGAAGTTGGAGCAAGACACTAGCTAAAAAGGCAGTTGGATGAAATTAGCTTTGAGATTACAAGACGTTAAGCAGAATTTAGTAAGTAAATATTAACATGTGCATTTTATTATAACCTTCTCCTCTCTCTTTTAATTTCTTAGTCACTTTAGATGTCAATGAAATAAGACACATAAAAGACTCCCACACCAATTTGCACCATTGCACTTTGGCTCTGCTCAGGCTCATAAAATTGTTCTCCTGTGTCTCAGACACTGGTGAATCAAAGCTGAAGCCATGATGTGGGCTACAATAAACTCTTTGTTCTTTTAACTTGTTTTCATCAATGATATTTTGTTTCCTACAGCTGTGTATCACAGAAAATATTCAGCTGTCTCGTACAGAGTTCCAAGTATTACTAATCTAAATGGTTAACACTATCTTCAAGGCATCATAAGAACAATCAGTTAAGTGCAGGGAATTCTGTCTTTTATAAACAAGTGTTTAATTCAAGACCCCTGAATTCTGTGCAAGGCTATTAATAATTGTACCTGAGGGCTTATACAATTTTAAAGACAGAAATGTCTATGTTATCACTATCTGCTATCTTCAGTTACCTCTCAGATCTACTGCAAGCCTTTCATGAATATTCTATAGCGTAAGTCTTGTTTTCTACTGACCTGTGTGAAATCTTTTGTTTTGATTCTCTGTACTTTTGTGCTGATAAAGTGTTATGAGTGCATGAAATACTTCCTAAGTGACTAAAATAATGTGCCCAATGCCAGTGAAGCTATAAGCAAGTATACCTCTTTTGCTGAATGCAAAAAGACAGGTATCAGTAACAACATTATAAACTACCATTTTTAACAAAAATCATATAATAGGAATGCACCAGTTTAACAGGAATTGCAAATAAATCTTTGGAGTCAGGAACTCAGAGCCATGCACAGAAGATTAAATTTATTAATAGTGTTCTTTTTGTGTGTTTTTTATTCATTGCGTATCACCAAAATGACACACAGTATTCTCAGTCATATTTCTGGTATATGTCTGTCAATCTTTTTAGGCAAGCCCTTCAGTCTTTACTTGGATAAAAACTTTCATTGAAGGAAATATGAGCATTTACCTATGTAAAACATTCTACGCTTACTCTTAATGAGACACATTGCAGCTGTCCTTAGAGACATAGCTTGTTACCTGACAGATCACTTGAGGTGATTCTACAGATGTCTGAGCAGACATGGAAAACATCATCCAATATGCATATGAGCCCTCTGTAGATACTGGCACCAGCAGCCACTGAGGCACATCGTGTGAGTACCTCACATAGTTTATTTATGATACCTTCCATTAACACTGCTGGATCAGATTTGTTCAAATAATGTCTGGTTTGCATGCATTCAATATCTGTGAGTGGACTTCTGTAAATGCATATGTTCTGTGTTTCTCTCGAAAATTCAGCCTTAAGACTTGATTTATTGTGCACATAAATGCTTTTGTACCTGTACATGTGAATTTTGTGTGCTTGCATATGTGTCTTGGTTTCAGCTGGGATAGAGTTAATTTTCTTCCTAGTGGCTGGTACAGCACTGTATTTTGGATTTAGGATGAGAGCAATGTTGATAACACACTGGTGTTTTAGTTGTTGCCCAGCAGTTCTTACAGTAAGTCAAGGGCATTTCAGCTTCTCATACTGCCCTGACAAGCAAGGAGGCTGGGGGTGCACAAGAAGTGGGGAGGGGGCACAGACAGGACAGCTGATCCCAAGTGGACAAAGGGATATTCCGTACCATATGACATCATGCCAAACATGCTGAACAATAAAACTGGGGGGAGGTGGCCAGGGAGTGGTGCAGTTGTTTCAGGACTGTCTAGGCATCAGTCAGTGGGAGGTGAGCAATTGCACTGTGCATCACTTCTTTTGTATATTCTTCTATCATTAGGATTATTTTACCTTTCTCTTCTGTCCTATTAAACTGTCTTTATCTCAGCCCACAAGTTTTACCTTTTTCCAGTTCTCTCCCCCATCCCACTAAGGGGGAGTGAGCGAAGGACTGTGTGTTGTTTAGGTGCCTGCTGGGTTAAATCACAACAGCATAAGGGGCCTAGGCAAATCTTCCCTATGCAATTCTTTATGCACTGCTGGTGCAGATCATAGTATAATTATGTATTACAAAGGATCTTGAATTATGTTTAAGACCATGTTGTAAGAGCTGGTGAAGGTCAATGTTACTGTAATGACTAAAATGGATACTCTGATTTACAGAAAATCTAGTTGACAATTTATTAGCTGTACTTAACATGTGGAAGTCCCTTTAAAACAATATTAATACCAACAAGAATGGATATGTGCCCCAGGTTGCACCTTCTCTAATTCAATAAACTTCAAGAAGAGGTAAGGCTCTAGCTCAGAAATGCAAGGAAAAGTTTAAATAACTAAAAGCTGAATCATCACCAGTATTTTCACATGGAAAACTGAAACTTAGGATTCTCTCATTACCTATTCTTCTTTGAATTATGTACTGCTGCCCACACATTCAATTAGGATGTAAACAGAAGAGATCACTGTGTGATTCTCAACAACAAAAAGTGGGATTCAGATAACCAGAAGAGTAACACTCCTTCCGAAAGGGCTGTATTCAAAAGATCCTGGGAGGTGCTCCAGTGACTTCCTCATGTCCACCCTTGCAGAAAGTCACTGCAGAATCCTGGATGCCTGTGACCTACAAGAGACAAGTTGACCCATTCAGAGAAGTGACCCCCCTACCTGAAAACAATCAGATCTCACTGACTGGTAAAGAGCTCAATTATTGTAATCAGTGAATGGCTGTTTTTTTGTCTCCAGTCCCTTCTCATCCACAAAAAAATCGTGTCTCTGGAGTACTGTTTTTCTGCTAGGTCACAGGGCTGAAATATCAAACCAGAAAATCAGTGTTCTTTCCTCATTTCGTACATGCATTTCATGACCCTGCATTTACTTCTTTCTGTCCAGAGAAGCAAAGAGAGAAAACATCTGGTCTAGTCCACGTTTCTTCAGCAATAAGACCTCTGGATACTGTTCTTCAGAAAAGCTTCTTTTTCATGTGAGCTTGGATAAACAACCAGGAATCCCAGAAGAGAGGCAGTCTGTAGTACTTTTTTCTCCAGTCTCAGTTGTGTTATCGAGGTACACATGGATGGAAATAGGGCATATAAAGTTCCCTGACTCAGGTCTGTGTTATTTTGGTAGTAAGTCTAAAATTCAGTCCCCAGCTAAGGATCAGCCTCACTCAGTGGGATACTCAAATTTATAACGGAATTAAAAAAGAACTGAGCAATGATGATCTCAGCCTGTGCCTTGGTAGTTTACTGCTTTATTACTATTTACAGATTTCGTCTTTTTTTGTCCAAAGGCTTCTTTACAGAATCAAAACATATTTTGTCTTTCTCTGTGAGAAGAATACAATATATATCTCTAAAAAAACTCACAGAACTATCAGCCTGATGGCCATCACTCATTTGTTACTTCTGTATTGCTTGGTTGTAAAATAGTCTGTCCCCAGCTTCCCCTTTTCCTAACTATGCTTATCCCACTTCAGCACAATACCTCCCAAAGTATATTTAACAATCCCTTTCTGCTCCCAGATCATTTGTTACTGCCAGCTTTGAGAACTTCATCAGTACGTCCCTCTTGTTTTATTTATTCGGAACTATATATATGTGTATACGCACACACAGACAACATCTTAGATTTTACAACAGATTTGATGATGCTTTTAATTAGGTCAATTAACAGAGTTCGATAGTAAGATAGACTTTTTATTTTCCATATGCATTTTTAATACTATGTGGAATTATAGATGTTAAAACCAATTAGTAGTCCATACTGGGGGAAAGGCAAAGTTAAATTTAAGGGCAGAAGGTCTGGTAGGATAAACATTAAATTTTTAGTTATTAATTATAGTATTTTGGACTTCTAGTCTCTAAAGAAAAAAGGTGGTCAAAACTCCAGATGTGTACAGCCACAATAATCTTATGCTTGACAGTGGGACAATCTTATCAAAACATGTCCTTTAAAGGACATTAACAGCTGAAGGGGTTCTGGTATTAAATCTATGATTAACAAATATATTTAATTTTTTTTCTCTATAGTAAAGGAACACAGATTGAAGGTAATCTATTAATGTGTTGACCATGGAAGACCAGCTTCATAACCCATTTAAATTCGTAGATAAGAGTCACCTCATTGAACTTTTTGAATAGGAGGCAGAATCTGAACAATGCCAAAAGCATATTAGTTAATGAAATGTCAAAACAAACCAGTCTGAAGAGTTATACAGGACTTTGAAAGGCACAGACGCTAATTTAGAAAAAAAGCTTTATTGTTGTTCTAAAGAATTACTTTTGTTCTTGTCTTTTAATCCTTCATTTGTGAAAATGTCAAGCAGCAATAAAGACTAGAAATTGGACAAATCACAGAAATTTCAGAATTTTTCCCCAGAATTGCTCTACAAAATTTTGGTGATTTGGTTGGTTATTACAGTGTAAGGTGTAATATACAATATCAAACACAAAATAATTATATACAGCTAACAGCTGGGCAGTATCACTCAGGTATATCTAGGCTTTTGGTGTACTGGGTTGACCATAAGGTCTAGAAAGAAGAGTATCGTGTGAATGCATGTGTCAGATATCTGTGCTGTACTGAAGTTATTCCACCTCTTTCTTGCCCTTGGCTCTGTGAGAAACTCATATCACACAGAGCAAAAGTTCTTTTCCAAATTTCTTGAGATCATGTGAAAAAAACTTCAGCTCAGAGAAATCTCTTTATAAATAACAACAGCTTATTATTCAAGCAATGGCCATTTTATTAAATCCAGGTTCTCCATTTCAGAATTAATTTCTGTGCAATTCAAGAATTTCCTCCACTGCCACGACCGTCATCCAACGTATATTGGTCTGAACTTAATGTCTGCTTGAAAACAAAATAGAACTCCAACTAATAAGAACTCTAGATGCGGGTATAGGAAATTTGTTAGAGTGGACTCACAATATTAAAAAAAAAGACAAGGATGACTTGACTGTGTGTGACATTCTAAAAACATCTTATAAAAACCTGCTGACCAAGCTCAATCAGTTAGTAGGGACCAAGTTCCAGTATACTAAAACTCAGCACTTTTTTCTCTGATCACAGGAGTGAAATTTCCTGTTTATTTCAGTGACAACACTCTATATTCAATTATCTATGCATTTAAAAATTTATGCATGCATGTATGCAGTTTATATTTTCAGATGGTTTTGGAAAAAAGAGCAGACATTACAGACAATTATGTGCAACATGCAAATAATTTCAATTTTCTCTTCAGACTAAATCTGCCAGACAGATGGCCCTGGAAACAGCATTGCTGACTGAAAATCAGATACACAAATGATACAGAAAGGGAAGTAAACAAATTACCATGGTCAAAAAGAGGTTCAGGAACATTTCATGCACCAACAACCACAAGGTTAATAATGGACCTGTAAGTGCAGGTAAGCAATACTGAGACATTAGAGGATTCCAGGTTTTTGTGGTTTTGTTGGTTTCTTTTTGCAATGATTTCAAGCAAGAACAAGACTGAAAACTAGAAATCATTCCAATTCATGTCTGAGTACTGTTTTCTGAAATGCTCAGATGCTACAGTCAGCAAGAGTTCCACCACTACCAAAGCAAGGAATTACAAGCACTGTAACCCTTAGCTCTTGCAGTGGGCAAAAAACATCCCAAAAGAACCCCCACCAAAAACCGTCACAAAAAAAGCAAAAACACTGATAGGCAATTATAAAATCAAGGAAATTAATCAATGATTATTGATGACAATCAGCCAAAATCTGTTTCTGTAAGTGATTTGAAGTCTCACTGCTTTTCTTGAGGGGAGGAGTGCTCAGGGAGTGATTAAGCTTTAGGAAGATGCTCTCCAGAGCTGCTTCAGCGTGCAACATGAGGTTGCACACTTTGAGCCTGCCTTGTGATTCCTTCCACAGACGATGAGATGTGGTGAAGGTAGAGGTGCCAGACTCTTTAGGCCAGTGTGTTAGCCCAAACAGATTGTGGGGTCTTCTGGTTCATGACAAACAGGAGGTGGCATAAGCTGTGCCCTGTGCAGATGCTGGTCACAACCTGCACCTCCCTTCTGGGAGCCAAGCCACAAAGAGAAAGACATAACAAATGAAAAGGTTGAAGAAAAAACAGCAAACATATTTCAGGAAGCGTCAAACAGATAAGGAAACATCTGCCTTTGAAGGACCTGGGTAAGTTCTTCCTGGGCCTTCATGCACAGGGCTCCTCAGCAATTTCTGACCCAGAGAGCTGTTAGGCAGCATGCATTTAGCCAGTTTCCATATTTCCAAATGTGGCGGGTTGGCCCTTGGCTGGGGGCCAAACCACACACACCCACTCACACAGTCCCTGCCCCCACCCAATAATAGGGGAGAGAATTAAAGAGGTAAATGGCAAAGAGGACTCGTGGGTTGAGATAAGGACAATTTAATAACTGAACTACAATAATATTGGAAATAATACTATATACAAAGATGCAATGTGATACACA
>WKFP01015432.1:164560-180637 GCA_011057875.1 Pterocles orientalis | reverse complement strand
GTCTTCAAAGGATAAGGAATGAATATAAGTAGTCAGGAGAGCAGTTTCTAAACCTTGGACAAATTCTATGAATAAAAGTCCCAAAATGAGGCCAGCCTTTATTGAGGAGTCCAAACACCCTCCTGCAAACATGCAGGAGTGGCCACCTGTATGAATGTGCACGGAGAAAGCACTCAAAGAAGAAAGGCTTATTGCAGGCATGCCTTTTATGCCTGAAAATGAAATAAGTAGAGAGACCGGAAAATATGTAATCTCTCTTGATAATGCAAAAGAAGAAAAAAAAAAAAAAGGGTCCTTGCCTTCAAGAGCTTTGGTGCCTAATGACTTACAAAACAAATAATCATGTGTGCAAGTTATCTCAAAGAAATCCGGTTATTGGTAAGTAATTTTCCCTTTCCTTGTTATCAGTGCACTCTTCAACTGGAAATAACCAAGATGAGACACTGACGCTAGCCATATTGCTTTAACATTATTTTTGCATTGATGTAGTGTTACTTTTGAAATCATGCCAGGCTAAAATAAGCACCCCACTTGTCCAGCTTGGAAAATCTGGCTTCCCCATCTTCATTACCTATCTGAGCTAGGATTTGAGTAGGTTTTGGCAAGCACAAATGAAGTTTCTCACTCAAATACCTGAACATATATTTAAGCCAATCACATGCACACATACACACACGTTTGCCAAATAGCATTGATTTTACTGGCTCATTGTATAAAAAGATATAAAAAATTCAGCTTCATGTCCTTTTTCTTATTTTCATGCTGTCTGTATAAAGTCTTCACTATTTAAAAATATTTATCCCTTCAGAATACTTTATACATGACCTTTATGCTTGTCCATCTCTCCTGAGGTGTAATAAAGACATGATAAAGATCCCATACTCATTATTTGTAAATCTGTATAACTAATGTTAGTCTTATACCCTTAACTCACAAATACTATTTTAGGGAGTTGGAGTTTTGGGGTTTTGCTTAGTGTTAAACTATTACCTAGTGAGAAACTATGCTACAGTGTACCAGAGTGAGCATCCATGTTTTGTTCATACTTATTCAAATACATTAAAGTGCGTTACTTTATTTATAGAGTTCACCGGGGTTCAGCTACAACATCTAATCTGTATACTTAGTCATTTCATTATAAGTAATTCCTACACAACCATCACCTTCAGTTTTACATCTGTATTTTCTAATTTCTTTTTAAAATCCATTTTATTGTTGCTGGGTGATTCTGGGAGTGTATAAATCAACATAAAAGGCTCATCTGCTACACCCATTCCACACAGTGTCTGTTTTAGTTCCAGAGTGTACGTACCACAGGTACTATATTTTGAAACTGGGGAAAAATAGGTAAAACTCATAATTAATTACACTTTAAAATATTTAGAAAATCTAGAGTTCTTAAAAATTAACATTTAACATAATTGATGCCTGAAATATATTACTTACATTTCTGAGTTCTAAATTACATGTTAGTGAGCGTGAAATGAAGAACTTATATATGAATCTATGTGTTGGTATAAAAAGTTCTGAGCAAGCACAGAGATCTACATTATTGAACGTGTAATTGATCAATTCAGAGCCAAAATTGTGGCTCTTATGAGGGAACTTGGAAGAGGAGAAGGCTCATTACAGAACTGTAGAGTTCTTGCATCACAGATTCTACCAGCATGGAAAACAAAAGTTATCAACTGTTTTTCCAATTAATAGTGGTGTCCCTATGCGATGAGCATGTGCTGAGTATGCAAAACTGTAAATCAGAATCAACTTTTTACATGCAGTACATCCAACCTTGACAGAGCTGTGGATGTTGTCAGGCCTACTGATAACTTCTGAGTCTAGCTTCAGCTGCCTTCTGGTGATTTGTTCTCTATTTTTGAGTATGACTTTTAAGGGGAAAAAAATCCCTCACCAATACACCTTAATTTTACAATGACAGCAACAATGTTGAGCAATGACAGCTTATTTTCCTTTAAGAATATTTTGGGATTTGTGTTCCTAAATAATTTCAGAAAACTAAGTAGAACTTTAGAATTTATTCCATAAATAAGAATTAGGAGAAGACAACATTGCAAGAGCTGATAGAAATAAATCCAAAACAGAACCACAACTAATAAATCATAGAATCATAGAATACTTTGGGTTGGAAGGGACCTCCAAAGACCGTCTAGTCCAGTCCCCTTGCAGTGAGCAGGTACATCTTCAAATCAGTCAGGTTGCTCAGAGCCCCATCCAATTATTCAGTGGTGATTTGTTTTGGAGACAAATGTAATAGAATGTCATAGAGGAGATTCAAAAGGAGGCCAAAAACTTCTGAATAGTACAGGTCATGGGTTCATTCTATTTTATTGAGGGCCATCAAAGCCTCTTTTCTGTTATTCACTGTACTGCTGCCTTCTGTAAAACCTGCAATACAAGACAAAAAAATACTGAATTCCTCAGTTTCCTGATCACAACACCAAGTGTTGCTGTGATCACGTCACCAATAGTAAGTAATTGTATGATCACTGAATAACACATTGCTAAAACCAGAAAGATAGCTGTGTCTGAAGTTTCTGTTGAAAGTGTTAAGTCAAAAGTATCACTACAACTTGCTTAAAACTGTATGTCTAAGCCACCACCTTATTTCTAAATCTTTTTCCTTAACAGTAAAAAGACCTGTCCATTTCAAAATAATGAAGTATTTTTTCAGATATTGAAATTTCAATAGGCTTCAGTCTACCTAGGAAACTTAGAGGTGCCTAGAAGAAATCTGCCCCCTTAGAAAAGCTGGCTCTGCACAAATGTCCTGCATATTAATGGTACTACTGTTGGGTTTTGGTAATGATCTCATCATTGCATTTCCTTTGAACAAAGTAGTGGTAAGAAATTCTTTCTAGGAAGGCACATGGCAGATCTATGATAACTATAGAAAATCATCAGCACCATATAAAGAACTGTTAAATCCTTTTGATATTCTGGACAACTCACTTTTTTCCTGTCCTAATAGGGGGCATTGATTATATCCTTAGCAGGAAATCAGCTAAAATCCTTGTGTACCGTTACTTTAAAAACTTTATTTTAATATTTATTTTAACAGCTGATCTAGCTGTTTTCTACACAGCCAAGACAGGAAGGAATGAACAAACAAACAAATGAAACAAGAATGAATGAAGGAACAAGGGGAGGGACAAAAGAAGGACAGCATTGCAAGAACCCAAAGGAACTGAATTTCACCACATGGAAATCACAAACATCTTTGAGAACAGGATGAAATTTGGCTAGAATAAAGGTAAAGATAAATGAATGAAGCTTAGCTGGTGCCTGTGTGGACATTTAGGATGGATGACTGTCTTCTCAGACTGAACACCTCACTTAGCATATGTGAAAGCATTCCACAAAAATCATTCTGCAGTTCTCTTCGTTCTTTCTGAATTCAAGTGCCTAAGTCTGGAAGCAGACACTCCATGGTTCTGTGCAGCAATCAGTTGTAACAACCATCACCAGAATTACAAGAAAATGTGTCTCTCCTTCATTAATATCTGTGGGAGAGATTGAGGATTATCCTAGATTTAGTCCATGTCCACACTGGCACTGGTGTTTTACACAGCCCCAGCTAGGTAACTGTTTGTGCATCTGGAGATGGCAGGCTAACACACAGCTTAGAGTGTGAATTTATCCTGTGTGAAATGACTGGGAGAGTGAGAAGTCATGAATAGCTGTATTGAGCTTAGAAGCATAGGAGAAGATGAATGAAAAATAGGAAGATAAGGAATAAGTGAGAAATAAGAAAGAGTACAAAATGAAAGGACGGCATTCATATGTATTAAATATGTGCAAAGTCACTTGCCATTAAGCACAGTAAAAATTAGAAGGGACTTCATTGTCCAGCTGACTCCATTTATCTGGTAATAAATGCTTTCTATACTCATAATCCTGAACTTTTATTTTAAATCGACATTATTGAGATGATCAGGCTACTACTGCCTTATGAACCTTGACAAAGAGAATTAATTTTCTCAGATCATTTACTGCAGTATCAGTCCATTGTTTCATCCTGACCAGACAGGTACAACACTGCTTCTATCTCACCTCTTAGTTTAAAATTATACAGATGGATAAATGAAAGTGCTTTGCTATTTTTTAGTCACATTTTTGTCTGATAAACCTTCTTCTGATTGTCTGTCAGTAACCAAAATAGTGGTTTCAAAATTGTGACATTTATCCTTTTTATCACAGCTAAATTTTCTTTAACCAATCACTTAGCTTCATATGTACCAGAGCGTTTTTTTATGTTCTTCCATATCTTTTATTCTTCTTATTCTGGAGATATTTAGTTGTATGTGCAAACCAATGCCTTTATTGTCACTGTCTTTTTAAACAGATACAAAGAGGTTCATTTTGATCTTTTAAATCAATGGGAGTTATGCCAGGAGCAGCAGTCTTGTATGACGTTTTTGGGGAGCCTTGTGTTTCTTACATACAGGGTTTGCTACTGTCGAGTATCAGACTTCTGGTCTCCATCTCAAGTTTTAAAGTGCATTACAGTATGCTGCCTGTGCCGACCCTAGCTAAAACTATGCCAGCATTTCCATAATAAAAGCTCTTATTTCCAGAGGTTCCAGCTGTACATTCAGCTGTAAAAATACGCACTAGGCTAAAATTGGATGTACAGGATTTCAATGTGGAATTAATACAAATTAAAAAAACATTCCACTTGATGGCTTCTGAGCTGTAACTTCTGAAAAAAGTAGCAGTTTGTGAGATTCCTTTGTGCACTCTCATCTTGTAAATCAAAAAGCAATTTAACTTTTTCAAAATAATTATGTACATATGATGAGCCTGTTTCTGCTTTGACAGAAGTTTTGCTCTATACCTTAGACATGGGAATTGGTCTTCATGTGTGCAAAAGAGGTGAGCATATGTAGTTGCTTACCAAGAAGAATTCAAAAATTACACACTGTCATCCTGCTTACGCAGTTCTCTGCTACTGATACTTTTGTTCATCAGAATCCTACTCCTACAAAAGCAGGCATGTGTACATCAATACATAATTTTGGTTTCTCTGCCGGGGCAAGAACACATAATGCACTTTGCCTTAAACTAGCTGTGCAAACCTCATTGCTTTTACTTTATTTTTTATGCTCTGTGCAGTTCTTCACTTTGAATAAAGGTAGAAATAATATTAAATAGTAAATTGAATTCTACCAGGTCTTCCTCTTTTTCCCTACTTCTATTTGGATAATTTCATTAAGCTTTCCTAGGACCTTTCTCAGTGATCCAATGTTATGCACCTTCCTTGTATAATTGCCAAATTCAGATTCAGGTGACGCATCTGTTTTCATCTTTTTGTTTATGTGGATTTTTCTCTCTGACAAAGATAAGTTCAGATATGCTTGTAAGCCAATAGAAACTGAAGTATGACACTCTTAGAATATTCAGCAGAAGACAGGTAAGAGAAGGTTCTTTAAAGTCTTTGGGAGTGACCCTTGTTCCTTTTAGTAAAGTTAATATGAAACAAAACAAAACAAAAAAAATACAGACAAAACCGCTGGTCTATATAGCCTTATATCTATAGTTTAGTTTAGTTTATATCTATACATGAGTTTCCAATAACGTAGCAAAGTATATAAAACAATGAAGATCAGAAGACCATATTCCCAAATCAAATTACTGTTTTCTTATTTTGTGTACAATACAACAATGAACATAAAATTAAAGAGTGGATGTTACTATAAAAAGAAATAGGTTAAAATTCCCAATGTTTATGATAGCTGCCAATTTCAATTTCCTCAAGCTGAAACCTATAAAGCACTTTTTTTCATAGCACATGAAATAGTGAAGTATACTACATAGCACAAAGTACGTAATACATTAGCAGAAAAAGCTAACAGTTCTGCACAGGTGAGAGAAAACAGGGTCCACAACTCAAGTGAAAAGTATTTATTTATCAGTTGTATAATATCAATAGCACATGGAAGTACTTCAAATGTATTAAGGGTGTTCCTGGCTTTAGAGTTCAATCCAAATGTAATGACTGCTACAATCCTACTGTGTTCTGTTTTTTTCAGGAGTGGGTGGAGGTCCAGAATTCTTACAGTTATGTGCCTTATTTTCATGCTCTGGGATGTTTAGTCTGTAGGCAAGACTCTACTTGCTTTTCTTTCTTTTAAGGAAAAATGGGGGAAAGGATAGAAAAAGAGACAAACAAACCAAGCCTTCTCAGGAACTTGAAAATATGGTGATTAACCACACAAAGATCTGGACTGCTGTATGTACAGGGTCAGAAAATGACTCTCCATCAGAATCATCACCCCTTCCTTGGCCCTTTCTACAACCAAAAATCCTGGGCAAATGGGCAACAGGAGAAGGGAAAAAGCATCTTATTAAACCAGGACCACCAGAAGATAACGTATTTTCTTTGTGGAGTCATTCCAAATTTCTGCACACTCTGCTGCCCACAAATAAAGTAGAAGTGAGTATCCCACTCCTTGTATTTTAATGAACCAAGAAGGAATTTCATAGCAGGATAGAACGGATTTAAATCTACCTTTTAGCATCCTTGGGCAGAAGTTCCAGACAGAGAGGAGGCATACACATTTTTTATAACATAAAATGTAACAGCATCTTGTGTATCTATTGCTATACGAGGATTAAAGTCTACCTTTTAGGGAAAAAAACATCTGGAAAAGGTTTGCAGGCTGCTGATCCATCACTAAAAGCTAATCTGCATCCATGAACTTTTTCAGGAGCTTTGGTGAGCCAGGAATTAGCATTGCAAAAAGAGGGATCAGAATCTCCAACCCCCTACAGCTCTGTTGGTGTTAATGTAGACCCTGGATACAGGCACATGGATAATTCTGTATACAATATAATCATATTAATACAATTTCTGCTTTTCATTTGTATCCCTTAGCTGGTGTCTGAAACATCCTTTACTGGTAGTTGAAGCCAAACTACCGCCTCTCATAGAGCCTACGAGTAAAAAGGGACTTTCGGAAAAAAAAATCCAACAAATGACCTAACAGCAAGAAAACAACAGGAATATTTTGTAATTTCTGTTGCTGAAGGTGACTCTCTTTTTATTATGTGTCACTAACATCTAGATTGACTTCTCTTTCTGTGCCGTTTGCATACATATAGGGTTAGAATGCTTCAGAAAAGCTGAAAACAAGAAGCAATCATGAAGAGTTTCCAGTTTTTGAAAGATCACCAACAGGCAACAAAGAGAACGCTGTCAGTGATGGATGGACGACATCTTTGAGCTATAAAACTGAATGTTAGACTGTGCACAGATTTAGCACATGCTATTTTCTTCTATAAAAGTTTATACCGCAAAATAAAAGTCTGATCAAACAATCTCTGCAAAAACAGAAGGATCTTCAAGGCTAATGTTTGATCAAGCAGCACAAATTCGTTCTATGCATAAGGAGCGGTCTAGAAGTAGTTGAAATGTGCTAATTTATTTTCACTTGAAGTTATGAACTTAATTTGTTTTTTTAGATTGCTTTGTGTTTTTATCAATATATGCATGCAGGAAAATACAATGACTGTTTTTCACTTTTCACCTTTTGCCTCCTTTGCTTTCCTTCCTCATTCCTTCTGTTTGACCAAAAAGAAAACAGGATGGGGATAATAAATCAGAATATAAAAAAGAAGGATAAAAGTCTTTAAATACAAATTTTGTGTAATTTAGTATTTTTAACACCTAAATTTAAAATAATAACCTGGCAAAGCCTAGGAAATTTGTTAAAATTAAAAAAAATGTTGAAGAATGTTGAAAGTTTTAAACAACAAACAGTTCTTGTACTTATCAAGTTATATTTACTTGTGATAAGTCAAAGATCTTATTATGCCTGCGATTTTCCCTCAGTGTCTTCATACAACGAAGCTCTGTTAATCTCTCACCGATTAGGCAGTTTTGTCCTTAGAATTCCTCAAAGACCACATTCAATGTTGTTCTAAGTGTAAAGCTAACATACATACAATGTGTGTTTACAATACACAGCGTGAAAAAAACAGTGAGGAAAACCTTTTATTTTCTTGTGGAGCTGAGGGCCAGTAAAAAGCACCTTCAAAAAGCAAAGAAACTGAACGGTCCAAAAGACTGCCTGGCAAACAGCTTAGAATGAAAAATCCCATTAATCTGGAGTTGGAGAGGTAAATTTCCTGGAACCAGACTCACCAGCTGAGTCCCAGCTCAGCAATGTGTTTTTGCAGTGTGTTACTACAATATGAGCAAACAATAACTGCCAGTACTAATGCTTGTTTTGTGTGCTTTATTCTGGTTTGTTGGTTGTCATATCTGTACACTTCCCTTATAGTTTCCAGCTTTTTCTTCTTCTTGGAAAACATGCCTTGAGTTATTTTACCTTTCTCCTTTACCTACTGCCTGTATTTGAAGAGCTATTGATGTCTGTGTGCAAAAGATAAATGTTGATCTCCTGCAACCCCAGGAGTAGCAGGCTTCAGACAGAGAGACACCCTGCAGTGAACTTCTCAACTGGGGGGAGGGGAGAGTTCTCCCAATATTAGAACAAAATTTGCTTTAAAAGAAAAAAAAAAAAACTACTGAAATACTTTCCCCTCTAACTCCTCCCTTGTAGGTATACAAATCCATTTGGTTCTTTCTTGTTCTCTAGCTGCCATGTCTTAAAACTTTTTGTTTCCTGCTACATGCAACATCAAGCACAATACTGGCACTGAAAACAGTATCACTATCAGGGTTCCTCTCAGTATGTACACATTAAATAGTTTATGTTCTAAATGAATGGATAGGAAAAGAATTTAATTTTATTGTGAGAAAGAATTTTAAAATAAAGATTTCAATGTAAAGAAGACATGCCAGTAAAAATATAGGTATTACTTAGAGGGTTACTGTTTCATTAGCTGTGAGAAAACTCTGCAGAACTTTCTGTAACTGTTAATCCTATTCTCAGGACCTATCTGTAAGCTATTTCAGAATTTCTGCAACAACAGGTAAAAGGGAAATTTTCCTTACTCGTCTGACAAATGTCTGTGTTACACGAACAGGAAAAAAAGCAGAAAAAAACCCCAAACATGTTTAACTCTAAGTCCACCACTCTTCGTCACTCTGCTCGTCTCAGCTTTTTACTGCATAAATTGACACAATGAAAAACCTTTTCCAATGATACAGGGAAAATCTGCAAAACACAGACTGTTGTGTGAATCATTTCAGTCCATCAGAAAAAAAAAAACAAAACCAACTTTAGTTTCTATCTGCTACTACAAACATTATTAATACTGTGATGCGTTAGCCCTTGGCTGGGGGCCAAACCACATACCCTCTCACGCAATACCCCCCCATCTGAGCATTGGGGAGAGAATTAAAGGGGTAAAGGGAAAAAAGGACTCATGGGTTGAGATAAGGACAATTTAATAACTAAACTACAATAATATTGAAAATAATACTATATAGAAATATACAAATGAGTGATACACAGTGATACTGCCCCCCCACCTGATGATCAAGGCTCAGCCTGTTCTTGGCTAATGATCCCAGAGCAGGGAGAGTCCTGAAACTGCACTCATTGAACAGAGATAACAGTCTGAGCGCCTGAGACCGAGAGCTGACTGGGGTGGGGGAGGGAAAGGCCTTGGGAGAGCGACCACCTGGAGCGAGATGACCCGGAGCAAAAGAGATCCGGAACCAAAAAGGGACGATCTTCCGGAGGGTCCTCATATATACTGGGCATGACGTCTATGTTATGGAATAGATTATTGGCCACTCTGGGTTTCAGTCCCGAACCCAAGATCAAATCCTGGGCTAGCAACCAGGGCTGTGCTCCCTCCCAGCCTCCCCGGTCTGCCATCCTTGGCAGCAGCACAAACATAGCTTCTTATCAGCTTTCTTCTGAGCACAAATCCAAAACACAGCCTCTTGCTAGCTATTATGAAAAAAAGTTAACTCTGTCTCTGCTTAACCCAGGACAAATACAAATACTCTGTAGATATAGGTTAAAAGAAATAGGATTTTACAATTATTTTAACAATTCCATCTATCTGTACATTGCATTTGCACAGGCTAGAACAGCTTACAAAATGTGTCTGCATACATGTATGTACACATATATAGTCTAAATTGTGATGAGTAATGATACATAGAAACAAAGAGAAAAATAACCAGAAAGTTTGAATTTAGTCATCAGTATTTTAATTCTGAAAGTCAACATTCCAATAGTAAAAAAATAATGCTTTTAATATATTGTATGGGAGTACTTGCAGTATAGCATGCTGTGCTGCATTCTGTGCTATATATGTACACACACGCATACAAATAGATGCACTAAGAATGTATGCATTATATTTAGAATAAAGATATCGACAATAATTGGTCAAATCCATTGTAATCCCAAAGTGTTTCATATGAGACTATAATAATGATCTGAGTTTATTTACTTATCCTACTTAAAGGTATATCAAATATGTTTACTACTGTTCGCACTGACGTGAAACACTAGATTCAGTAGAAAAGAGATTGTGCAACAGGAATCTGAGTGAAAAGGACTCAGTTTGCTATCCCAGCTGTGCTGCTCTAATTTCTGCCTGCTGCCTACATGTCTAGTCCCACTTTCCCTTTTCTCTTGCTTGCTCTGACGTACAGGCTTCATCATTTCTCTGTAGCACTACCAGCATTAATCTAACCTCATGGTTAGTTGAACACAGTTAATATGATCAAAATACGTCTTAGAAAAGAAGAAAATAAGTTGCAGGAAGAAGGATTAAATATCTGGACCACCTGGAAGATTTCAGAGGAGTTGTAGCTTATTAAAGTTGGTATAAATGTGCATGAAGTGGTTCTTTTCGATTAAAGTAACTTGAGGTGTAAGCTACGCCAAAAAGGCAGTCTGTGACAGAGAACTTGTCACACGGATCTCTAATAAGCCATCTTGGAAAGGAAGACAAAGACCTTCCTGTTTTAAATTTAAGGGAAATATACAAAATACAGTTTATTAATTAATATTTGCCAACATTTTCCATAACAATGTAACTCTACTATTTTTTGAGAAATAGCACCTCAGGGGGTGCTTTTGTACCCCGACGTTCCCCAGTGCGTTCAGAAGGGATGTACTCTGTTCCCATTGGCCAGGCCAGGAGTTTAGAAAGGAAGAAACATCATCCCATCACCAGCAAAGCCCTTCATCACACAGGAGGGCATTGAGGTGGCCCATGTCCATTCTGAGGCAGTTTGTCATAGTGACCAATCCCAGTAATTTCTGACATTTGGGGTAAAATTAGCTGCAATCCTCATGCTTATCAGTGTTTTGACTCAGGTCTAAACCAAGCAGTATCTTACCATCCACTGATATGATCTATGAATGAATGTTTCTGCACAAGAATCAAATGAATGAATTTTTTGAACCTTACACGATCAAGTCCCCATATGTGAAGCATTGCCTGTATATTATATATGCACATACAAATGGTTATACATTTAACAGATACACACATATATAAAAATATATTTTAATTAAAACCCCCCACCCTTCTACTCGTCCTAATCAGATAAGGATCTATCTGTGATACTCCCATATCTCCCTCATTAAATGTCTAAATTGAGCCTTACTTTTCCTGGCACTGCACACAACTGTCTCGGGGGTGTCTAAACCCAGTTTCAGTGAGATTGTGAGTTAATCTGGCTGTATGTAGGGAGGAAAGGCTGAGAAAATGCACCTAGTGCAAGGCAACACTGACAATTTTCTCAGCTGAGTCATGGCTATAAAAAAGTCTGACATTTCACTGTAGTTGCCCAGGTACTTGGTAACATCTAGAATTAAGCAGTTTTGCAAAATGTCTGAAAACTTTGGTCAGCAGCTTCAAAGAGATTTTTGAACCTAGCTAAAGGTGGATCTAACTACCAAAAGGAGTGAATTTGACCATAATTTATATTTATAAAACATTGAAGTTTCTCAGGAGCTGGATACTCGCTGAAATGCAAATCATGAAAATATTATCTCATCTAGATTTTTAACTGTGTTTTAAAAAAAGATCTACCAAACAACTTGCTGAAAACAGCAAAAAATGATGTTATATATTTGTTCCCAATCTTACTTGATTTCCAGCTGCAAGAGAGAACATTTTAATTTTCCCATGTTCAAAAACACAAGGAAATGTGGGGGCAAATCCAATCTTTCGGGTCATATAGTTTTATCTTCTGTATTTCTCTGGCTATAGAATTCTTTTTTCCTCCTGTGTAGAGCCCACTAACTAAATTAACTCTTCTAAAGTGGCTTTTTGTCTTGATGTGAAAATGTCATAAAATGGACAGTCCAATACTTCCCTTGATAGAATGTTCCAACTTCAAATTGCTTTTTACAAACATTTCTCAGGAGGCAGCAAGAGATCCTTCAATTTTAATAAATGATACATCCTAACATAAAAATGAGGTAGTAAAATTCCAGTTGGTTTGTCTATGAAATGTCACTAAAGTCAATTAAAAGACCAATACCTTTTTGTTTTCCTATATCAAGAAAGCTGTATAAATGGCAATTGTAGGCCTAGGTTTGTGTAATGGAAAGTCTACTTGTAGATACAATCCAGTAAATTCGAAAGATCACCATAAATCTCAACTGAGTTTTTCAGATTTCTGTGAGTTTAACTGAAAAAAATCTGTACAAAGTTATAAATAGCTGAACTAATGGAAGCCTTAAAAAATACTTCATGTTTAGAAGACTGCAGGCATCAGAGAAACAAGTAAAGCATCACAGGAAGAGAAGGAAACAATGAAATCCAACCTGAAAATCTAATATATTTGTGAATTCTGAATGTTTTTTTACGCTTAACAGAAGGGAATATTTTGAAAGAGGTAAAACTGTATAAAGCTTAGGGGTAATTTTGGCAAGAAAAAGAAGTATGATCTTGGAAGTTCATACAGTACAAACAAACTGGAGTTATTTTGTCCTGCTATACAGGAAATACTGCCAGTGAAATACATAGCTGCTTTAAGTCATGCAAAGGGAAATAAGGATCCCTTTCTGTATAGCACTTGATTACAGATTTGCAATATGATGCACAGTTTTGGGCACCTCAATGCAAGAATCTTGTCCAGAAATTGGAGGAAATTATTAAATGACTAGAAGGCTTGATTTATGAGTTACAGTATATATTAGCAGATGCACAGTGAATATAGTGATATGAATATCTTTTAACTACTACTGAACATTTCTAAGTCTTAGAAGGTTGCTGCAGAGAAATAAAGATTGATAACTGCTTGAAAGGGGTAAACTCTTTCTTCATATCACTCAGATCGATGTAATCCTCAGGGTAAGACACTCCACAGTGAGCAGAGGAGGCAGAATCAATCTTTACACACATAAAAGAATTATTTTTTACTGCAATTGTGTCCAGAACTGGAAAAAAAAAATGAAGAAAATTAGATGTCAGAACAGAAAAAAAAATCTACTGATGATCTAAGATAATTTAAAAAAACCCCCCAGATATCACAACTGAAAAAGAACACTACAAATTGACCAAAGGTGATCTGACCAGAATGAAGGGCAGTATACCCTTCTAGTTCTACAGTTTGAGGCATGCGCTAAATCTTTCTCTCATATTCCTCTTCCCCCACTTTTCTCTTTTTATACCCATTCTTAGTGCCTTTGCAAAGATCATGTTCCAAGCCCGTTACTTGGAGTATTTTCTCTCTGTACACTCAACCTACAGTTTATCTTGTTCTTTAAAAATATACAGGATACTATTTTCTTTTTCTCTTTACAGCTAACCCTAGCTGTCACAAGCAGCCTGGTTTTATTCGCAGACAGACAATGCTCATAGTCAAAGTGCTTTTATTTGTTGTCAGACTGGTCAATGAGCTTTGTCTGAAGTACTAGGTAGAAACTAAAATGTGTATAAAATATTAATGATCTCACTGTTCATTACTTCAGTAAGAAAAAATGAGGTGTAAAAATCAAGCATAATGAGGCCATTACAGAAGAAGAAACAAGGTAATCAGTTTCTAACATATAACACTGCTACGATAATATTAGCTATAATTTAAACAAAGTCATCTCCCTTTGTTAGATATGCAAAATGCAAATTAGACATTTTAGTACTGCTCTCATCTTTTGCAGGAGTCACAGCAGTGATGCTAATGAGGAGATGATAAGGTTAATAAACATTTTCTTTTATTATAGTCTTAATTTTTAAAGCTATAAAATTTTGGTTTGACAGCTTCCTTTGCAAACTTTAAAATACCACCTCAGATAAAATTAAGCTTTTCCTTTCATAAACACAAAAAAGTACTTATACATACCTGTGACACATTTTTCCTGAAGCAGCCATGCAATATCATAGCCACGTTGTGGCTCTGTATGTATGATAAATCAAATAGCTTGAACAATGATCATGGTTTTGAACTTTTCCTGATGCTCTTATCAATGCTTGAGAGGTAAATCACTGTAAAAATAGATGTTCAAATGTAATTTCTGAGAAGTTTATTTGCATCACTAGTTTATCCTCTGTTTGAGTTGCATTTGAGGTCATATTTTGTCCTCTGAGAATAAAGAATAAAAAAATAAAACCAAACCCAAATAAAATAAAACTAAATAAAATAAAATAAAACTAAATAAAACTAAATAAAATAAAATAAAATAAAATAAAATTCACCATGTCTATAAATTTTAATGTTAAATCCTGGGGATTCCTAAAACTTTATGGGAGATTTTTAAGTGTTGGACAGGCAAAAAAAGATACAAGTAGCAAAAGGGTCATTTTGTCCCTGAACGCTTGCCAGTGAGAAAGACAGCAACTGTGACCTAAAGAGTTGACAGAGCATATTTAGTCCAAATGAGGCTGCTGTTGTGCCTATTTCAGAAAATAAGATGTAATGGAAATTCTATAGAAAAGTTTGATACTTTGATTCTGTAGGGGCGCTTTGTGCTGAAGGAGAATTTTAGCTATGATACTAACTTTAGGCTTTGTAATTATAAGGATGATAAAGGATCCTGGGAAAGAAGAAAAGCAACCAGATGTGCAGAGGCATCCATATATGCAGGACATGAGGAAGATAAGGAGAAACTGAGAGAAACTAATTAGCACAACTAAGTTATTTTAGAGGTTGTGTTGACATAGCTTCGAAGGTTACATTCCCAGGATTGAAAGTAGCCAATAGTGATTTTGTTATTAAGAATTTTGAATTACTGTATCCAATCAGTAGCTGCCAAATCTGAGAGAGCTCTGTATAAAAGCAAGTGCGCAACACACAATAAATGGCTTTCACTTTCATCATAATTGGCTCGTCTGGGTGGTGTCCAAGAACTTCGCGCGCTGATCGCAAGGAGCCCCCTGCACCGATTATAACAAACTCCGCCGGTCGACTACAGATTCAATTTTTAGACAAAAGATATTTCAAAGGTTTTAATACATTTGGAATGAATATTCAAGCACATGAGTGCCCAACTGAACAAAAAACTGAGGGCAATCTTTTCAAATACAAACTAATTTTTTTCAGCAGGAGTTCCCTTATCGTCTTCAGCAGCTGCAGTCATTAACACTTTCAAAAGATTTAGCTCTAAATTTCTGAATTTCAGACTTCATTTATCAAACTACCTAATCCAGTTTTAAATCTCCACATTTTCTATATGAAATTAAATAATATGTGTCTAAAACTTATAGTGTAATTACACGTACTATTTTCTCCAAATCAAGCTATATGAAGATAAATTGGTAGCTTACAGTTTGCTCTATCAGCTCAAAACCTCTTAAAATGGTAGCTACCCTAAAAACTATTAAAGTAACAGGTGGTATGAAGTATATCTGAAAACCAATTTTAATTGCAAGTAAGATTTTGTCAATTTAGAGTTGTCAATAACCATCTAGAAGGATATAATCTGCGATACTAGCTAGTTTTAAAACAAAATGTGCTTTCTGCTTTAATTTGGCCTTGATAGTCAAAGGAGCAATTAAATGTTTAGTTTTGGTATTACAGCTTTCTTCTTGGATCTTAAGTATTTAAGATGTGTTTTAAACAAGCTTAGATCCTCTCCAATAGTTCAGCTCTATTTTATCTTTTAAAAATGGATTTCAGAATGATTTTATAGCCAATTCTGGGAAACATGTTCTTCTGGAAAAGTAAGCCTTGGG
>WKFP01015432.1:133351-164077 GCA_011057875.1 Pterocles orientalis | reverse complement strand
GAACACTATCATTGAAATTGGCTCTACTTGGAAATCTCAAAGCATATATTTCAGTGAATGTGAAATTTCCTGAGCTAAATTTAACTTGGCTATACCCAAGTGATCTTATAAGTATGGAGTCTATACAGATCTTTAAAACAGGAGCTATAAATAAATAAATGAAACCCTTTTTAGTTGTTTTTCTTAAAGATTTTTCCATATATCATATATGGACCTATAGTTTCATTTTTCAAGTCCTATCCTCTTTCTACAGTTAAAATGAAGGCCAATTTTTGTTTTTATTTTTTTTTCTCCATCTTATCTATTATTCCAAATTAATCAATTTATGTTTGCTTCTTTGTGTCACTTTTTTTGTCTTAGAAAGAAATGGCATATTTTACATTTTTTAATTTTTTTTTTTGTTTTTAAATCATCCTGCTAAGGTTTTTTTTTTCACTTCAGGCGAATATTCACAATGTACTAAACAGCATATATCCATCTGGAAAGAGATTGCCAAAGTAAACCATATGGTGTTCATTAATGTGAACTGATGGAAGGTGCCATGTTTTTACACCATACCAAGAAATTATACACATACACATTCCCTCAAGGAAAGTCACTATGTCAATAACCTACTAAGTTAGGCTTACAAAAAACTTTCATTCCAAATACTCACTTAATAGTTTACAATCTGTACACCTCACATAAAGAAGTACTTTCCTTAGTTATAATTCTGTCTACCATAAGATCCATTTTCTAGGAAGACGTGTTCATATTCCATAAACTACTGGAAGTAAAATGAAGGAATTGGATTTTAAAAAAAAAAAAAAGTCTAGCAAGAAATAAACAAATAATAAGGGAGATAAATTGTTACTTGATTTTAAAGGAACTAATAGATTAAACATACGTATATGCCTTACTGGACCAAGGTCTGTTTTGCTCAGCACTAAAGAAAATAATTTGTCCTGCAAGTCGTTTTGTGCTTACACAGGTTCCCATCACAGCTGAGCTACATCACAACTCCAAGCTGTACCATTGAAAGTTCAGACTGGTCCTATTTTAAGTTCCATCTCGCCTTCTTTAAGCATCTGTTTACTTCCATATTCTCTGTGTTCCTCCTAGTTGTAGCAGCTGCTTTTTCTCTCAGCTCTGCAACAACTCTTGCCTATCTCACATTAATTTAAAGGAATACAGGTTTGCAGTCTTCACCTCTCTTAAAAAAAAAAAAAAAAAAAAAAAAAAAAAGAAAACCTGTTTGTCTTTCTCCAGAGCAAGAAAATTAATGAATATTTCAGCAAAAATTGGTCTAAAGTAAATTATTCTGAAATATGAAAAGTTCAGAGACTGAATGCTCAAAAATGTTGCACCATGATAATTGCAGAAAAAATATTTAGAAACTAATAATAATTATATATATGAATGCGGAAATATGTATAAATTATATATGGCAGAAATATGTCTTTTTATATGAAGGGATAAAACTTTTTTCTCATGTTTTAAATGAGATATATGCTTTTCTTTCACTATATTGCACTAGTCTTGTCCTTTGTTTCTATCCTGAAGGTATAATATCTCATTTGTAACATTGGATTTACAACTGTGCAAGTGCTAAAGCCCGGAAGTGAGAAGAAACATTTCTTTAGGTGAGAAAATGCAAAAAGATGAAAAGAACTCCTAGAGAAATAAGGATAATAGTTCCAGAGAATAAATTAAACAGTTGAGAATTAGAAACAACAGTACAGACGTTTCTAATTAGAGGACTCACTGGAGTTCTCAATTGGAAGACAGCAGCTTTTTCTTTAAAAGTGAATTTGCTATATCTAATGTTTCTATTTGACAATGCAAATTACACTAAGAGTCTGTCTAAACCCTGTTATGACTAAGTCTGACTAGCCCTTCCGCCAGATGAAGAGCGATTACTAGCAAACAGTTACTCCCTTTACGCTGTTCCCTTCCTGCGCATGCAGGTGACCAGATGAGCCCTGGGAGTAGACCCTGCCCCACACCTGCCTTCTGCCTTGGGACAGTGACCAGCTCTGTCTTTGCTCAGAGGGAAAAGCAACTGCAGCAGAAAAATTTTTCCATCATTAGAAGATGAAAGGCAAAAGTGGAAGACTGGGAGAGGCTGCTTCTCTGAGCCAACACAGATACATACTGCACACAGGTAAATTTAAATCTACCTCAAAAAAATATTTATTATACACATATATTAGGTGTAGGAGAGAAGTCAATCTTAACCATTAATGTGCTCCAAATAAGAAGGTTACCCCAGTATGAAGAGATCTAAATACAGGGTGAAGTACTCACATTGCCTTTGTTAGGAGCCTCTGCTTCCAGTGTTGTAAATGCAACGAGTCAAAGACTGATTTAGAGCACATCTTACTGTGTTAAAAATTTAACTTAAAGTGCTTCAGGTGCGTCTAACGCTGAATGAAACCTCTGAGCTTTGTGTGCTAGATGTGAACATCACCTACAGGTAGACTTGACTCAGTTTGGTTGAAAAATAAAGCACTGCTGTTTCTTTTGAGTTCAGCATAAGTATCAGAAATGAAAGTTTAAAACAAAGCAAGGGCTTGTCTGTAGACTCAAATTATGACTTTTTTAAGGTTATGAGTAAACCCCTTATGATTCTGAACCTGGTCAATTACTTAAAAAAATATTAATCCTCTTTCATCACTTTATTTATCTGATACCAATCTTAGGGAATTTGTTTGGGTTTTCTTTAAGCATACATTTTAAATCTGCCATAACCAGTTGTATCTTTACAAGTCATGTATTAATGCTGGTTTTATTGTTTTATTATAGTTTTTCCCCAAATGTATAACCCTTACCTGTTTTTCTTGTGTACAATAAAGAAATGCGCTGTTCCAGCAAGCATCTTTTTAAACAAAGAAGCTTGGGAGCAACACCAAAAACTAAAATGTGGAAAAATTGAAGGAGATACAGAATGATGTGTTTACCCTTGGTAAACAGCTTTTGAATTAGAAAAATCTGGATTAAGTGGGAAAAAATATTGCTTCCTCCATCTGTGATTTATGTTTACGGAGTCATAAAACATTTTAGTATAAACCATGTGCCTAGAGGAATTTGAGAGATCTGCCAATTCTCTACACCAGATCTACATCCATTGAGGAATAGCATGCTTCTTCAGCTTCTTTTGTATAGCACATTGCATAAACTTATCTCAAAGCACTTCACAAGCCAGTCCAACAAATAAGTAGATATAAAAGGAAAGCATGACAGTGAATAGATATCAATGAAGGTTAAAGGGAGAAGTTTTCAAAGGAACTCTAAAACTGACAGATAACCCTAGTTTCAAGGGTTTTTATTACACAACTCTGATTTTGCAAAGGGGAACTACTTTTTTATTTTGAAATTATATTTCATATAAAGAGAAGTGTAGAAATGTGTATGTACTGATTCTGTTTGAAGGTATGGCTAAAGGCAATTTAGTTGATCTGCATGTAGCTTCACCATTAACACAAATAATGCCATCACTAACAAGAGCTGGCAGTAGCAATCAGGTTTGCACAGATTTTTGTTTTTGTTTGTAGCTTTTAATTTAATAAAATACCAGGAAACAACTTTGTGGGCTCAGTATTTATTATTTTTGTGCATTCTACTTGAAGTGGGAAGTACAAATTCTTGACAAATTGATTGACATATTGTCTGCAAGTCGCAGGGTAACTTTATAGGCTTTGCTAAATGCTAAATTACAGCTCTTTCCACTTCTAATCCTCCCAACACCTATCCCCCAAAGTAAAAAACTAGTTAAAGTAAATAAATAAAATAATGAGCCTTAATATATCATACTGAGTTCACTATTTTTGTTTGATTTCTTCTTCTTATGTTAGTCTGCAAGTCCTTTTTACATACGGTCCAGTAGTTCGATAACATTTCATATTTCTATTGCCCTAAAACTGATTGTTTTTTCTGTCCTATTTCCTTGCACCTGAACTGTACAACTACCACCAGTTGTATATAAAATATCCTTAGCAGAGTAAAAAAATACACATATGTAAAAGTCTTTCAGCATTGACTGTCTTAGCCACTTCTAATGGACTGTAATAAAGGTGGCAAAATAATGTATTCCTAAACCAGGATACCTATCTGCCATATTTAACATGGTCCAAACAAATATGTATTTTTATAAACAGAAAGCCTTTAGATTTCCACAGAAGGCCTCCTTTGTCACAAGTGTTCACCCTTTGTAATGTGTGCTTTCTTTATCCATGTAATGATTTTCCTGGTAGAAACAAAAGATGGCCCTGCTTTTTTTGTGTAGTTGAACATCATTATGCCTTTCTTCAGGACCTTTTGTAATCCAGGAACACCTAGCTCTTTCAGCTGTGTATACAACATGATGCTTTCTAAAACTCTTAGCTTTCTCATTTGTTCTGTTCTGGATCCCTTTCACTTTTTTTGCTTGTTTATTTCCTTGTTTCTTAATGTCTTCCAAATAAAACTGGACACAGTAGTCCAAGCCAAAGTCTCACCAGTATCAAGGACAAAGCCACTTTTAGGCAGTAACATACAGTAGTCAATAATGCAGGGGGAAGGCAAGACGGCATAAAAAAACAGATTGCTTAGAAAAGAAGATTCAGAACAACAGATCTGATTCAATAGAATTAGACTGTGTTTCTGGAAATGAAGAATTTTGTCAACCTTTTTTTTCTTCTTGAAAGGAAATGTTAAGTGTTTGAATGCAAAAATAATTTTATATTGTTGGAGATGATAAGGCAGAAATTTAATATTTCATTTGGAGAATCTATTACAGAATCCTCATATTAAATCTAGGAGAAGATGGACTTAATTTCCCTAAGACTGGAAATAGTGGGAAAAATTTTCAAGGAAAAAACATGGAAAAAACCTACAAAAAACTAAAGTCACCATAGGCCCCTAATTCCTAGTCAAACAGAGGGCTAAACAATAAAGTTTTTCAGGAAGGGAAACCTGCATATAATTGCAAAAAAGAAAAGTCACAGATTGATCTGAAAAGCTAAGTGACAGTATGCAAATAGAGTATTTGTATAGATGAAGTCTTCATTTGGATAGATTCACATCTTCCTCAGTGTATCAAAGAAAGGGGAAAGAAAGAGGTAAGCAATTATTCCATGCACCTGGTCTGCTTTTGATATCTCTAGGAGCAATGATAATACACCTAACCTACTCATGAATGGAAAGGGAGAGGTGGTAATGTTTTAGTGCCACAGTACTCCAGCTTCCTAAAAGTTGGCCACTGTTTCCTCAGGAAGGAAATACCACATTATGCATAAGTCGGTATGTGCACATTTTGGGAAAGAAGCAAAGAAAGGAAACAAAGAACAAAAGCAACAAAAAATGAGTATGATGATAGGTATGCCTGGATTCTTTCCTTATAACATATTGTGAAAGCGTAATCTAAATTTTGAGAAGCTCCAAACCTGCAACTGCCACAGGCAAGCGAAATGGCAATGGCTTACAAAGGAAATATCCTGTTAAATTATTTTTATTAAAGTATAGAATAATCTTCTGGTGGAAGTGGTAGCTATCCCATAATTTGAGATATTTTGAACAAAACAATAACACTTTAGTGACTGGCCTACAAAAATAATCTTGACCACAGATCATGGACTAAAATACTTAACACTACTTTTCTTATCTTTAGACTCCAAGATTTAATGCTGCTGGTACAGTTTTAAAAGCTACATGCATTAATTTTCTGTGTCACATGCAGGGAACTGGGGTTTTTGTGTCCAGGTAAGCTTATATCAAAACATAGAAAACCTAGTAAAACTTATTCAACTTACTTTATTGCAAATTCCATGGATTTTTTATTGAAATCACATGGATCAGACATAAACATTTGAAACTATTTTTCAAACATAAATATGCATGTGGAATGCTAAATGTTGGATAACACATTTAATGTGTTCATAAGTTGCATGTTTTATATAAACATGTTGCTTACAGTATGTGTTACCTGTACCTTCGTATATCTCACATTTTTGTAATTTACTATAGACAGTATCTGCATCCAGAAGTTAAAAAATCCCCACAAACCTGTGTAAAGAACAGATTCTACCTATAAGATATTATTAAATAGGACTTTTTAAGGGAGTGGAGGTTAGCAAGTGTTGAATTTAACCAGATACCAGAGCAGCTGTACTGCTTCCAAGTCTGGAAAAGAGACACTTAGATTAGCTGCTTTTACTTATAAGCGAAAGCAACACACAGCAAGAAGAGAGAGATCTATTTTCCCCTTTGTTCATTAAATATATCTAAAAGGATGCTTGGTGCTGTTCCAGTCACTTCAATAGTCTCAGCAGGGATGAATTTGAAAAAATACTTCCGCCTTAGAGGACAAAAGCCATTCCTGAACATTGTCTTCTGTATGTATCATTTTTCTAGCATATACTTTTAGTGTGAAATAAACTTCAAAAGAAAGAAAAAAAAAATAAAAAAGAAGAAATAGCTATCAGAAAGCATTGAGGAGAAAAAGGAAAAGAAAAAAATCCACAATGCAATCTCATTCTTTTCACAAGTAATTTTTTTTTTCTGCATAATAAACTTCTTGGGTAAACGTTTGTTCACGGTCAACATGTTTAAAAATTTAAAGTAATATAGAGCCTACTACATATAGCACCAAATCCCATACCATCATGAGAATCATCAAATCCAATAATGTCACGCTTTGTTTGAGGCAGAATCTGACATTAGGTAAATAAATGACACTCTCCAAATACCCAGAACTGATACTATAGAATAGTAATAAAATAGTAAGACACTATTTGATGTCTTAGGGGAAGAAATACTAACCCTTTCAAAGAGGATTTAGTCATTGAGCAAGAATTTATCTTCTAGTTTTCTCTTTTCATCAAGATGAATAAGGTGGAATAAAATATGGATTTACTGACTCTGAGGACTGGAAATAGTAAAACTTGTTCTTTTTTTCGGTAAATTAAACAGAAATTACTCAGAAGATAGACTATGTGTGTAGTCCATTTCTTTTGGTGACTTTTCAAACCATAAATGAATGCTTTGGTATGAAATACTTCTGATTAGCCAGAAGCAAGAGTTATTTAAATAAAAACGTAATACTGGTTTTCATTAAACACTTTTCTGGTTTCCACTCTCCTATTTATACCAGTATGAAATAAATCAAATAGATAGGTTGCAGAGAGAGAGAGCTCCTTAAAGCAAAAGGCTCTCTCCTCATGAGAAAAAAACATACAGCAGTTCTCTAAGCGAACAGCATTAAGGGAAGGTATTGGGCACCAAAGAAAACAGGAACTTGTTGTTAATAGTTTTCACAAATATTTTTGTCTTTTAGAGGTTTTTTTCTGTTTCTATCTTTCTGACAATATACTTTCTCTATTTCCAGATCTTTCCAGGAACTCGAATGTAAATGGACAGATGTCAGAGAAAGGAACATTTCTGAAGAGCTTGATTTTGTACTGCTTACCAAGGAAAATGCTGCAATACAATACAATGTGGCAATGCAACAGAAGGGATGTTGGGAAATGATGACTGTCAGAAAGAAAACTTCAGAGGTGACCCTTTGGACATATTTCTGTAAAATGAGCCTATGTCCCTTTCATTGACATATTTCAAGAAAATTTCTGTATACCAGGTCATACAATTCCAGTATAGATGTTTTCATGTTTATGAATGCATTTGTCCACAAAATCACAGAAACACAATGTATTCTGACTAAGAGGAATTTCCTCTCTTTCAAGCTTGCCTTTCCTGCTCTAGATATATAAAAACTGAAACTGAAACAAAGAGCTTTGGCACATATACATATTGACAACCAAAGCCTAAATAATAAAAGTAGTTATGCATTTGCTCTTTATTAGGAATATTGCTTTTCCGAACATTTCCTGATTAGTATGGGCAAGCATAATCCCCTAAAAATTCTTCAAGATTAGTCATATGAGAAAGGCCAAGGTAGACATAATTAGTTTTATTTTATTCCTGCAAACAAACAAGTAAATATCTGTTGGAAAAAAAAAAAAAAGGCAGTTTTTTATTCAGTACCTAGTCTGTTGTTCTGCTTTAGTTTAGGGTATTTTATCTACATCTAACTAAATTAAGGAAACAACAGATAATATCTAGGACTTCATATTTGTCATTGCAATAAATAATATAGCTAAGCAAAAACTATAAAAGGCCACTTTTTGTCGTTGGGGTTTTTTTACAATGATGAACATAAATGTTGGCACAGATCTCTATATATAGGAGATATTCAAATGGGCCACAACTGTTAATAAATTTCTTAATGAATAAATAAATCTTTGAAATTGTCTGGTCTTCAAGGCTTAGATACATGTGAGCAAATAAAGATCATCAATGACAGATCAGAACTGGTCTCTATGTGACTATGAATATAATTTAACATGCTGTGTTTTGTAATTCTTCCAACTCACTCCTTACTGTAGCAAGCAGATTTAACTGTCAGATTGCTGTGTTTAAATGACTAAAGCTATCATGTAGCCATGTATCTTTAGAGGTCATTTTTTTACTGGGAGAATTACCAAACAATTTATTTGCTAAGCTTCTTAACATTCCATTGACTTTATCACACTGAAGATTGAAATGCAGGCAAAATTAATTTTCTTCAACAGTTTTATTCATGGGAGAAGAATGCTTGAGGCTTGCTTCTTGGATACAGAAAAATGAAGTTGGTATAAACTGCTGTTTTAGGCTTATAACCTCATCCAGCTGGCATCCAGAGGCTATACACGTCAAGGTGCCACTCAAAGTGATGAACTTAATAAGCACTTACCAGGGATGACACTAGCTTTAATATTGCCAATGAATGCAGGCTGTTATGAAAGTTTTTGTGGACTTGCATTCCTTGGCCAAAAAAAAAAAAAAAGCTCTTACTACAATCCATAAACCATTTTAAATAACAGCCACTGGCCCTAAAACATGTCTGTATACTAACCCCATTAAGTAGTTATACCTTTTATAACTGCATGATGAAATGGATCTGACAGATTCCCTTATGTTGTGTGTATAGCTTAAAGCATTTTTTTCTTCAGTATTCTCCATCTTAGATCTGCAGAAAAAGTGTTATATAAGCAACGTATTAGCAAAAGGAGGCATACTTTTCAAAATATTTCAATTTAAATTAAACTTGCATTTCAATTAAACAAATTTATAATTACTTAACAAACCAATTAGATATGATTAAAAATAAAATACGAAAAAGTCACTTTTACTTTTAGTCCTTAAATGAATCATTGTTTTTTTTAAATAATAAAAAACCCCCAACATTTTATAAACATCTCTGTCACAAAAGCATCTAGAAAAATAATACACATTTTTTGTCAGGTGTATGTTTTGGCACTTGGTAATGTTAGAGTTACTTTAAGATATTAACTTGTGTCAACTGGGACATGATAACTTCATCTCAGTCTTTTAAATGTACAAGTTAAGTTAACATACATATTTTAAACTACATTTTATGTCAAATATGTAGTTTACTAAACTATAAATGCATTTAAGGTTACATATGCATGTCTACAAATATGTCAAATTAGACCCAAATTTTCTTACTTAATATTTTTAAGTCTTTCAAAAAATTATCTATGTGCAGTTTCCTTCATCCTCCAATTTTTCAATATCATAGATGACGTAATGCTTATGAAAGCTAACATCAATGATGTTTACACAAATGACAGTCACCACGAATTAGAGATGTGACTAATTCCTGGAGGAATTGAAATTCAGCTTTTTTCATCATCAGCCTGGATGTTCTTAATATTTATGCACAGTCAGAGGGAGAAATAGAAGTTCAATTTTTTTTTTTTTAGTGACAGGTCAAAATTCTTTCACATGCAGAGGACTATAATATGTTGTGAGAATTTATGCGGCATCAAAAACTGACCTCCACAGAACTGCATGTTGCTTTCTCTAACGAAACAACATTTTAAACCTGTTCCTCATAATACTTATAATGGCATTTAAATACTATGTTAGTTGGTGCATAGATCACATTCTGGTAACCTGTACCTCTTGCTTACACTTTTCTCTTTTTCTTGTTTGTTTCTAGCCCCTTTTGAATGTAGCTACATGTTCTGGCATACTAGACACCAATACACTTCACTGGGAAGAAACTACACAGTCCAGTTCCATCTACAGGGTGCTGTAGCTCACTGGTGATTTTACATCCATCAGACTACTTCAACTCAGCTCGTCATCTGAGAGCTGAGAATTCATTTGCAAACGCACACCCAGGCTTACTGCCTTAGAGACTGCCCAGAGGGTATCTAGATGACTGATTCCAAGAAGCAAAGTGGAACACAAAGTTACTTTTATATTCTGAATAAAAATATCATCTCTGCAGCTTGACAGCTGAATATTATGCAGCCAACCAAAACTATGTGCTCATTCACTGCCTTCGCTATTAGATTATCACCACCACTATGCCTTTGAAAAGCACAACACACATCTTTCGTTTTCTCTGTTCCTGAATAAACAGATTCCTGATAGCTGAAATCCCTGCTGGTCCGCTAACATATGGCGGTAGATATAGAAGGATGGGAAAAGGAAAGGTTCAGACTTGAATAAGAAGTGCCACAGCTACACCGTGACAGAGTGACCAAAAGTCTTTTTAATAGAACTGAACTGTGTGATTTCTAAGATGTATTTTGAGTATAATTAGCAAACATCCTATTGCCACATAATAACAAATCTCTCTTTTAGAGGCAAAAAAGCTGGTAATATGTGTTTAATTGTACAACAAGACTTTTAAGTTGTGCCTGGATTTTTTTTTAATTACTAAGCTGGTAATATGTGTTTAATTGTACAACAAGTCTTTTAAGTTGTGTCTGGATTTTTTTTTAATTACTTTGCTGTTTTGGGATTCATATGCAAATATATGCATAAGTAGAGTAGACATTAGACAAATTTGCTACAGTAACCGAGAACCAAGAGAGTTATTGATTAATACACACTGAATGAAAAGAAAGAAAATATTCAGTAGAGGATAAGTAAAGGAAACAAGTAGTAACACATTGACTTGAGAACAAATTCATTTATATTATAAGCATTTATAATTTATATTGTAAGCTGTTTTTTTTTTTTTACTAAAGTCTATACAGAACTTCTACTATGTGGATAGATGGACATTGTCTGCTATATCCTGTGTCTCAATAGTTCAAACTCTTTGGGTTATACCTGATTAGCAATTGAAGTGGTATAATTGATGGCAGAACAATGTCCATAGCAAAGTTTTCAAATTATTTTATATACTCATCAAGCAGTAGTTCTCAACATACATAATCTACAATAACCCAGAAAATAGATATTATTTCAGAAAATGATATCATTACAATAATTGATTTTATTGATGATGATATAGAACATACTTTGTGATGTTCCAGTATGCACATGATTATCCTCTATGCAACTGAGTCTTTTGGTACTGGTAAGGATCTTCAGGCATTTTATACTCCACAGTTCTAACAAGCCATGTCCCAATAAAGCCCTGGCAATGTACATTCTAATACCTTGTAAACAAAGTACTGCCGCCTCAGATTAGGAAAGTAGAAGTTTATAGGTTGCTCATTTGAGAGCACCATTATATTTAACAGAGCATTAATATTGTATTGGAAGAATCATATAAAAATTAATGTGCACCTTCTATAATGCAACAAAAACGAAAGGTGCAATTTGTCCTATTACACTTGATTTATTACTATACAGTAAGGAGAAAGGAAATACAAGGTAAGAGGTACTTCAATTAAATGTTCATCCTAATTCAGAGATGAATTTGAGACAGGTATTTGGGGAAAAGAAAAACAGCTGCATGTAATAATGGGAAAATACATTGTAATTGACATAATTCTGTGTCATGCACAGACCTGATTCAAGATGCCCAGTCTATCAAGGGAAAACATACTTGGAATAAGGCTAAGGAAAAGAAGTATTTTTAATGTGCCAATTAGAAATTAAAGAATTTTAACAATAACTATTGGCCTATGAAAGAAAGAGCTGGCAAAATTGATTAGTGATGTAAAGTCTTCAATAATTATTTTGTGCTATATTTGCAAAGAGCTGGAATGATGAGATTGACTGGGGTATTTTTTTCTAT
Organism: Pterocles orientalis; assembly: GCA_011057875.1. NCBI lineage: Eukaryota > Metazoa > Chordata > Aves > Pterocliformes > Pteroclidae > Pterocles > Pterocles orientalis. The sequence continues at coordinate 152,016 of WKFP01015432.1, read as the reverse complement.
TTATTTGAAAAAGATGGAAAAGAATGGGATTATTATTAAAGCAGCAAAATATTGCATCAGTTAATCTGTAAAGATCTAAGGAACATTTACATCTCAGAAGAGATTACTCTAGAGTTTTATGGCCTACAGAAAATTTATTTTAAATAAATCCAGAAGTGAGCCTACTATGAGTTTGCTTAATTAATGCAGAGGTATTTCTATACAACATATTTTGGCTGGTATAGGGTTTTTATTTAACACTGATTTAAAATAGCTCAGTTTACTATCATAATCAGAATCAGATACATAAAATGGGTGAGGCTGGAAGTGACTTCTGGAGGTCATCTTGTCCAACCATCCTGCTTAAGCAGGGCTGCCAAGAACCAGTTGCCCAGGACCTTGTCCAGATATTTTTTATATATCTTCAAGAATGGTGACTCCAAGGACAGATCTCAAAAAAACTGAAAGCACTGAGTGTCAGAACTCAAAAGTCACTGCTAATGATAAATCAAAATAGAACTGAAGTTGCTCATGAAGTTCTGTAAGAATTGATAATGATATGGAATTTAATATAAAATTGGTGTTTATAAAATTGCTAGAGCTTGGTGAAATGTTAAGAAATGATGAATGCAGTTAACTGCAAAGTAACACAGCTCATTTGAAAAATTGACCCATTTAAATGAAAAATTCTTTAGTGTAAGGCAAATGTGGAGATGCAGATACACAAGCAAAGAATGCAAATCATTATTGATTTTAATGGAAACTGAAAGCAGATAAATTAAAATTGTAGGTGGGAAAGGAAAAGCCTCAATTTTTGAGTGTCTACCTAATTAACAAGACCTAATAGGAAACAGCTTTCATGACAAGTATTTCCAAAAGTATACTGATTTTCTTTCCAACCTAGTCTCCACTAACAATCATTTTTAATTAGAATTATTCCTTTTCTCTATCAAAATTGTGGATTGTTCTTTTGATGTTCTTTGTTTCAGTTCATATTTTTGTGCTGATGAAATGGAAAATAAATTTGTTTTCATCTTGAAAACACTAATACCTGTTTTTTCTCACAAAAAAGATATGGTTGAAATGAACCCTTTGGTGCAAATTACTGCAATACCATCAGATTGACATTACCTGATAAAAAAAGAAAAATCACACCTGCTTCTTCTGATTAGTTGTTGATACACATTACTAACATAAATTCAACAGGTCCAGATGTCTTGTAATCAAGTTTGCCTTTCTTTTTGGAAGATATGCTTCTGCTTGACGGAAGTTATCAAATCAAATGTAAGGGTAACTTGGTGAAATTTAATGATCTGAGTTATACAGATAGTCAGGTTACATGATCTAATGTTCCCTTCTGGTTTCAGATTCTATAAAAATCTATTAATCTTTTATACCCAAGGCTAGTGCAAGTGCAGCCATTAGACCAAGATTTGTTTGCAACAGACTACCACAGGGGAAATATAAAATTTATTTTAAATGACATTTCAAATCTGAAGTTCAATTTGTGCACTGTCACGTGTCTTTTAACCTCTAGACATGTCTTCCTTAGTCGAAAAGAAGGATCTCAGGAGGCAGAAAGCGGCAAAGACAACTAATACTATTTTTTATACTTACAAATGCTTTCAGTCCCCTCTGGGCTAGCAATAAAACAGGTAACCAGGATCAGTTCAGAGTCCAGCTCTTAATATCAGAGCAAGACAAATCTTTCACGCTCAGGTGAAGGGGATTACCGATGGATAAGACAAGTCCAGTGTAAGCAATGTGCAATCCATAATGTTCCACACAGGTAAATTCTGTTCAAATATGCTTGTTCCATATGCCTTGAAATGTGAAAAAAAAAATATCAGCATCTTTTTGGTTTAAGTGAACCTGAACTACTATTAAAAGTTTCTGTAAGCCAAATACATTTGTCAGTAATCTTAGATTCTAATAAGTTGGGCGTGCTGCCAGTAGCTTAAATACATTGAAGGAAGACTGTAGCAAATCCATAAGTCTCTTGACAGGTATTGGGAAGATGAGACACAGCATGAAAGCTCAGCACATAATTTCTAGAACTCTCTTTTGGGAAGAGGATATGTATTAAGTGTTACACTGTGAGTAGAGCTGACAAACTAAAGTTAGTCAGAGCAGCTAATTGAGGGTCTGGGGTTTTATTTTCCTCTACTCTTCCCTTGTGGCTGTTTTATAAGAGATTTTGAGAAACATTATGAAAGTGGTCAGTAATTCAGCAACTATGAAAGTATAACATTTCTAAATGCCAGTAGCACATTCTTCATTACATGGTATTCACACTGCTTGATACATTGAATATTTACTTTAGAACAGCTCTGCATTCAAAAAGCAACAAAATGGTTTTCCCTGTAATGGAGAAAGCTTACATTGCAAAATATATCATTTTTTCCATCAGGTTAAAGGGATGGGACTGCTACTTTGCACTGGTTGTAAAAGCGAGGGATGTAGTACTGAGGAATGGGATGCATCATATGAAGCCTCAAAACATAGCTTTCTGCAAGAAGCTCACTGTAGAGCCCACACAGATGCCCACAGTAAGCTGGTACATCTGCTTATTGAAGTTATCTGTGACGATAAAGTCCTGCCATTGCACTGCTATCTGTCTTAATGGTAAGAAAAGTGGGAGGAGGCGCTCACTGCAGGGTTTCTTTGATTTATGTATCTAACTTCAGGTACTCAGCCTGAAAAAAGCTAGAACATAAAAATCAGTGTTAGGGAGCGCATTGGCTCTTCCTGTACTTCTCTAAATCACATTCTCACGTTATCAAGCTGCTGTTGCTTTCAGCCAGGCACCACTTCATCTATTCAACAGCTGAGGTGATTCAGCTCCAGATTTCTGTTAGGTAGCTTTAGGGGAGAAATCAGCAATAAACTCTCTATCCCTGTAATGAATTTGCCTCGTTTCACATTCCCACAGATAACCTTCCAAGTGGAAGCAGTGAACTTTGTGAAGTTTTTCAGGTGAAAGCTAAGCAATTCCTCTTTGATCCTTTATGCCCTGTGAGGACCATCACTCCAGATGACACTGAAGGAGTACTATTTTCCCTATCAGCCAGGCTAGAAGGATCATCAAACAAGCAACTTTCAGTATGAGGTCCATCATCTTGTTTGTCTGTATTTTCAGCTATCAGTGAAGTGAAACATGCACAAAGTTAAGATTGGACCAACACTACTTTAAATAATTCTCTTTTATTTATGGTGATCAGAGGGCTGAAGCACCTTTCCAAAGAAGACAGGCTGAGAGAGTTGGGGTTATTCAGCCTGGAGAAAAGAAGGTTCCAGAGGGACCTTATAACAGCTTTCCAGTACCTAAAGGAGGCCTACAGGAGAGATGGGGAGGGACTTTTTACAAGGGCATGTAGTGACAGGACTAGGGGTACTGGATTTAAACTGAAAGAGGATAGATTTAGATTGGATGTTAGGAGGAAGTTTTTCCTGTGAGGGTGGTGAGAAACTGGACCAAGTTGCCTTGAGAAGTTGTGAATGCCCCATCACTGGAGGTGTTCAAGGCCAGGTTGGATGAGGCTTTGAGCAACCTGGTCTAGTGGAGGGTGTCCCTGCCCAAGGTCCCTTCTAACCCAAACCATTCTATGATTCATATGAATGTCATTTGTTACTTTTTCGTAATTTCTGATACAGCCTGTAATTCAGCAAATTATATGCAACATAAAGGAAAGCACATATATCTAGAAAGTATATTGCCCAGACAAAATATTTCACCAACTTTGTATCCTGTGGACAAAACAACTTGTTCCTACAGGAGTAATGCAGCAGAGACTTTTTGCTTTCAGATTCCCTTTGCTTAAGTGAGAAATGTTGATTAGTAGCATAGTTGGCTTAGGCTTGGGTTACCAGATTTGATTTAACAAATAAGGAATCAACAACAACAAAAAAATAGTCCTAAAGCATGACTGCCAGAAGAATGTGACTTTATTTTCTTATGACTTATCTGTGAAGTCCTTGCTTGCCTTGCTAATAATCTGTTCAAGCTTTTATCTCTCTTCTCTCTGTGCTACTTTTTTGTTGTTTTGTTTTGTTTTGGGTTTTTTTTTTTTCTTCTTTAAAATGTTTGGAGACCTCTTTCACTCTTTTAGGTGCTTTAAACATTACCTCTGCCTACATCTCTTCTTTTTTATCTTCCTGCTCCTTAGAGTCCTTCTGAATTTCCTTCACCTATTCTCTTTCCATTCTCATATAAAACTTGTTCCCATCATACAGACCATTACAGATGAAAGAACAATTCTGTGCTAAGAAACTTGCAGGAAGTTGTGTGTTTCTTAGCACAGATACTGGACTGACTGTGAAATTGTTTTCAGAAAAGGAATTTATTTCCATTTGTCACACACAAGGTATATACAGCTGTATGCCAGATATATTAAAGAATGAATGGCTCACGTCATGGACTGTGAAATAGTTCATGTCATTGCTCTGAAGCTGGTCGTTTTCAATAAAGTGCCACTAAAGGCAGCATTCTGGTGACTCACCTTTGAGGATGGGCATCCATGCAGGTGGTCATTCCTGCCTGAACTGCCACCTGTATATCCTCAAATGCATTATGTTGTAATGTATTCTGTTTGCTAGCTTGCTTCATTATATGCTCTCTGACTGGAAGTCCCTGAAGTCTTTGTTTATAAGCAAACTACCTGATGTAGACCATCATATTCATTCTCTGCCTAAAGGATCTGAATTTATGAAAGCTGAACAAGAAAAACAAAATGTCAAGCCACTGATTTTGTCTGTGATGAGTATAAAAGGTCCAGAACCATACACATATATGTTTACATAAATATATATACACATAAATATATACACATATGTTTATTTAGCTTTCAGAAATTTAGCATACCACTCTGACACCAGTCTGACTTCACATATATATATCAAAAGTCTACCATAACCTCTTTTAAGTTTACCTGTATTATCAACAAATTAATACAGAATATTAAAATATGATTAATCACATCCAGTTGCATTCTATGAAGTTAAAATTAATCATATTTCAACAAAAAAGGCAACTATATTTAATGTTATTTAACAAAATTGTTCAACACTTCAGTTCTCTTTCTGGATGTGTCAAGTAGAAATAACATCTTTCCAAACAGGAAACAGCTTCATTTTACACATACATATGTATTTATTAAGTTCTTCATGTTCATGATATTACTATGATTGATATGGAGGAGCAAGATATGAGTAAATCATAAGCATTTTCCTGTAGTATTTCTCTATAGCACTGGGTATTTATTAATGTTGTGAACCATTAACAGAGAGAGACTTTGCCAATGAAGCACCCAGTGCTTCTCTTTGAAAAAAACCTGTTCTTACATAAGTCTGAAATTCCAGCTCTGATGTGTGCGTTAGACTGCATATAAAGGGGATGAAGATGATCAAGGGCTGAAGCACTCACCCTGTGAGCAAAGGTTGCAAGATTAGGGCTTGTTTGGGCTAGAGAAGGGATGGTTTCACAGGTAATGTAAGACCAGCCCCCCAGTACCCACATACTGGCTATTGAGAAGACCGAGTCAGGTTTTTCACACTGGTGCATGGTGGCAGGACTACTGGTTTTCTCTTTTGTTTCATCAAAGATATATTTTCCTTTTTTATCATATATATGAAGTGACAGAGAAAGATAAACAAATTTTATTCAGAATTCTAGAAATGGAGAATCACAGAAAAAGGATCTCTGTGTAGAGGAAGCAGTGATGGATACAGAAAGAAAGGAGAGGTATGGCTTCTTGGGAGAAGGTAAAATATTCATGGAAATATCTACATTACTCTGAGGTTTCCCTGAAAGTTAAATATCTACATTATTCCTGAGACTAGCCAATCTCAAACCATTTGTTTGTTATTAACTGTCAGCATAAGAACAATTGTTGCTACTTTTCTTTCCATATTCCGATTCGCTACTAAATCCTCCATGAACTTATTTTCTGGTTGTGCTATGCGTATTAAAGTTATGCCATATAAAGTCTTGTACTCTCATTTGTGGTACTCAGTATGTGCTGAAAATTGGATCTGTATCCAGCACACTTGGGTTTCTTCAAATGCGTTTCTTTGAAGAATTAATACTTTTTGTGTGATTTGGGGGTTGTTTGTTTGTTTATTTTCTTTTTTATTCACTGAAGTAAACTATGAAACATGTTAGAAATGAAAAAAATCCCAACTCCGCAGAATGTAATATGTTGTTATGCAACATACAGGAATACTTATCATGGTGTTTTCAAACATTCTCGTTTACTCCTTAATCAGATTCCCAGCATTCAGCTAAGACCAAAATAGAAACTACAAATAAAGCTAGTTTCCTCTACAGCCATAAGCCTTCATGGGTTTAGAAGTCCCTCAGGACACTTTAAAAATGAGGACAACATTGACTCTAAGAGCAGTACAATAATTTACCCTGTCAGTACCTGCTCCAGATGTGTGGAGGAATACTGCTAGCTACCTTTTCTTCTCTTTAACCTCTGATTTTTTCCTATCACTTTCCTTACCTATGCATAAAAAAAAATGTGGTTGTATTGAGTCTGGCTGAGATGGAGTTACTGTCCCCACAGCAGCCCTCACAGTGCTAAGTATTCCACTGGCATCTAGAAGGGTGTTTATAACACATCTTGGGAGGGGGCGGAGCTGGGACAGCTGACCCAGATTGGCTATTCCATACCATGTGACCTCAGCTCAGCCATAAAAGCCAAGGGAAGGGAGGAGGAGGGGGCCACTTTTTACTGTGTTTGTCTCCAGGAGCAGCTGCTGCACATACTGAAGCTCTGCTTTCCCGGGAAGTGGCTGAACATCACTTACTTAGGGGAAGCAGAGAATAGCATCTTTATTTACCTTTTGTTTCTGTGCATGGCCTTGTCCTTTGCTTTAATTAAACTGATTTTATCTTGACCCACGAGTTTTTCACCTTGTTCTCCCCCTTGATTTTGCTGAAGGGGAGTGATAGAGGGGCCTGGTGGGCACCTGGCATCCAGCCAAGGCTAACCCACTGCAGTAGTCTATCTTAAAATGAACAGGAAGACATCTTATTGATTTATTTTTTTTTTTCAGCTCTAGCTTCAGTGAATATTTTGTAATACTCAATAGATTTCCTCTCTTCCAAATCCATCTGGACTATTTCCAGGCCAGTTTTACCCCTTGTTTTCTACTAGGCTGTTCTTGATCAAGTGTGTAACAACCTCTGGTAACCCAAACCTCAGAAGCATACTTTTCTCTAAATCAGGCACCTTTGGCAATGGTCTCCTTCCTGAAATCTTATTATCCTTCACTGATGCTGTTGTGTCCTAATTCTTTTTGAATAACCCCGCTCATTCTTTTGGGATATCTTCTGAACTACATTTTCATCCATCATTTAAAACTTTGTGACAGTTGCATTGGTCTCTCAATGTTTTTCGTTTTCTGACATAAGTATTAAGTCTCATGTCATGTTTCTGGAGATGACAAAACAAATGTGCTCCTAGTTAATACTCATTGTTTACTTTTACAGGTAACACCTTCTGTGAATAACCACAATCCAAATGATATCCTAACCGTAATCTGAGAATCCAGTTTCTGAGTCAGTACATCCAAGTAGCCTGCATATCTGTGGGATTTGCCTTCCATTGCCATCCAGGCAGTGATACCTCTCATCCAGGCATTTATCATCTCACATCTCAATATATGTCTTGTTTACTATAACCTGGAAAAATACAGTTCTCCACTCATGCCTATTGAAAGTGTTTAGAGGACTTGTCTGTGTGGTCTTTTGCAGACTGACATGACTGAGCTGTGTCAAACACATGCTGATCAGAAATCTATGTGTTAGAGCAGCCTATCAGGATTTACCATCTTGAGCATAATGGCCTCTGGCTGATTCAGGAAGTCTCTCACCTCTATTTACCAAAGACTTCATTGTCATAACCAGACTTGCATGGAGATGGTACATTGGACACTACAAGGAGGAAAGAGTCGGGAAGACTTTCATCAACAGCATAAGATGAAAAGCAACCTAGGCTGTAAGTATCAATATAATCACAGAAAGATCATCTGGGTTGATGGGGACTCTGCCATATCCCTGGGAATGTTGTTTCGGTAAATGAGCATTCTCACTGTAAAAAAATTCTTTGTTGTGTCAAGTTAAACCTCTCCCAGTGCAACTTTTACCTGTTACCACTTTTCTTGTCTGTATGACTCCTTGTGAAGAGAGAGCCTCCATCCTCTTTTTAGTCACAGTTTAAGTACTTTCCTGAGAAAGAAGGTTCAGTCAAGTTAAAGTACGGTATCCAGTCTCTGGATCAGTGCAACAATTACAGGATGTCACTTCAAATTTGACCCATAGATGAGCAATTTTGACAAAGGATTTCATCAGCAGATTCTCAGATTAAAAAGGAACAGTAGTCTTAAAAACTTTTTTATGTGAACATTCACATTGTGAGAAGAAAAAAGTAATTCAAGATTTAATATTTCTGCCTAAGATCTATACCAGTGTGATCATAGAAAGAATCTGATGTGTTTCTTCTGAAAATACATTTAGGGCAGAAAATGTTGACACTGACATTAAAAATTACCTTTCAGCATAGTATTATTCATAAATAGTAGGCATGTCCTTATGTTCACTCTCTTTCCAAAGCCAAAAAAAAAATTGCTGTATTGTACTGAGTTCAAGCTTAATTAGCATTAGTTAGGAACATGAATCAATGCTATTTAAAATATCTTCTGACTCTTCAGACATTCTTTGTTCAGATCCTGCATAGTTTATACCTATAAAATAGCTATATATTTTTCTTTTATCTATATTTCATGTTTAATTGCTTAATAACAACTGATTGTTGGAGACTTGAGACCTGTTATTTTATAACTGTCGGATTGTTTCATATAGATTTTTGTCCTGCTTTTGTTGTCTTTTTTGTAATATTTAAATGTTGTGGCCGTTTCAAGCACAACCTTTCCCTCCTCCCTTACATTCTCGTCATTCCTTTCTTGTCACAGTCAGCTTTTTTTAGAGACAGATTGAATTTTATGTTTCTGCTTTGAATGGGCAGCAAATTCATATCACCACATGGCCTGGGGGTTGGTGAGTGGGATCAGTTCCTGAACCACATATGTATGACTGACAGGTAAAATCATTCACCCAAAAGGCAACCTGTCTTCCTGAAAGGGTGGGTCAAAGCTTTCATCAGAAAATACAGGCCACTTTATTCAGTTACTTAAATAATCCTCTCCCCTCCCACACATACTCTGAAACATAATTTCCAGAGGTCTAGTTATTTAAAATCTATTTAAAAAAACAGGAGAAAACATCCTTTGACATATTTAAAGCAACTACATAACCTGAAAATCTACTCTAACTAGTCCAGGCTTTGTGTAATTTCATTTTGGGAAACATGTTGATATATACATACATATGAGGGAATTCATATTCATCCATTCATTTTTATTGCATCTTGTACTACAGAAGATGAAGAAAACTTCACAAGTACAGGACAGTATCTTCAGCACACTTGGTACAAGTGTTAGACTCACTTCCCAGCTAAGGAAAAGGAACAACAACAGACTTGCAAAAGCTAAGAAAAAGCTTGTAGATGAGCTTAAAATCAAACTATGCCATTTTATTTCTTGTAGCTGAAGCATGTCACAGCATTTCCACAAAAAACAGCACTTTGCAGGGCTACTCCACAGGCCAGACATTCTCTATGATGCAATTTAATCTGACCCCTGTAACCATACAGGTGACAGCAAAGGGGCAGAGGGACCTCAGCCACCTCCCTCCCCATCACATTAGTCAGTAGATACCTGCAGTTGATGAGAGATTGCCAAAGACTAAGAACATTTCTGTTTCCTTTCTAGCCCTAGTAATTCCTAGTCTTAGAGAATATCGATACAGGGATCTATGAATACACCCCTCCCATCCACAAACATCCCTGTACCGTAACATTTCTCTCACAAGTGTTTTAGGGAAATACAAAGCAGCCCTTACCCCACTCTGGATGACAGATGGGCTGACAACAACATCACGCTTAAAATGCAGGAATGAGGTTTTCAACAGGCTGCTCACACAAAACTATTACTAGTGATTGTTTCATACTTCATTTCCAACATTGTTAAATAATTATTGTAGTATTTACAAAAAAAATAATTAATGGCTTAAAATGCTCATAACATTGGTACCAGCAACTTCAAACTTCCCAGAACAGTTAGATAAGCACGTTTCTGCCTTTTTAGGTGCAAAAAATTGCTTCAAAGCTGGACTAAAAGGTTAATTTCTTCCATGTCTTAGTCTTTGTTTTTTTCCATGGGATCTAGCACTAACAAAAAGAAATTAAAATAAAATTACTATCCGGTATTTTTCCTTCTATGTAAACAGGTTTTACAAGCAATTTAGAGAAACATTATTAAGAAGAGAACAGGTGTTCCCTGGGAGAGTACTGTTTAGTAAATTGTAGTCCACATGGAGAAACAAACAATTGAGAACCATTCTGTTAAGCTCTTCTAGTTAAGGACTTGTAGTTCTGATAGCAACAAACAGAACAATTTTGGCAACTTAGTGCTGCAAATTCCTTTGAAGTAGTCAATTAATTGACAGTAAGGGTGCAGTTGTCATATAATTTCATTTACTTAAGCTTTTTGCATTAGAGCTATCTGAGAATACATACATATCATAAATGCTATATTTATCTCAATCCAAGATAACCAGTCATTTCAGAAAAGATACATTCATTTCATGACAGGAGGGCCAACAAAAACATTGAAGTCTTTTCTTGCCTTCACATGTCATTACAGGTTTGGATGATTGATTTTTGGCCTTACAGAGGCAGAAATATTGTTTTTACTATGTCTGAAAGTATAAACCTAGCTGTCCCCCAGAAGAGATACCCAGAAAACTGCACAAGCACTGAAGAGTAGATATCCACACTAACAAAGGGTTAACTCACAACCAGGACACAACAGTATAGTCAGCAACAAGGCAAAGCTGTCAACAGCTTAGTTTTTCTGTTCATCAACAGCATTGTTGCAGAGTCATGCAACATCTAAGTATTTAGTAACAACCTCAAAAAATACCAACTAAGTTGTACAAAAATGCATGGGAGAGTGTGGCCTAGTTAGCCGTTTCCCTGATTTAACTGCCTTCTTGATGAAGGAGTATAAAAATCAATGTTTAAGCATATTACGACTGCAGCTATAAAACAACCAGTGTAATCTTGAAGACTGATAAACCTGAAAACTTCAAAGACATGGAGCTGGCATGAAGATTTGAGCCATTCCCACCTTCAAGATTCTTAAGATCTGTGTTTATGGTTTAAGCTTATTAATAAACAAGATTTGTTTCCCTCAAATATATGCACTTGTGATTACCAAAATCTGTCAAAATCAAAGTTTCATTAAAAACTGAACCAGCGGGGCAGCTAATAGAAGGACCACAGAGAAGGATTTCCTGGCTAATTGTCAGATTACTATGTTTTTTAATTTGAGAACTGTTTTTGTGCAGCATTGCAAACAACAAAATCAATATTCACATTCCTTGAAATAGCTAAGTAGTAAGAGGTACGTATTGTTTGTATACTTTTTTTGTGTGAGGTCAGTAGGTTAACTACACAAGCAAAAACTTGAAATTGTCTAGAGACTACTGAACTGTATAAATAAAGTATTCTGCAAAGTGAATTTAATGTCCATGCAATTTACGCTTTTTCATTCGTTTGTATTACTGAAGGAGCAGTAGGAATTTTTGTAGCAATTTTCTGTGCTTTCTGCTTGAGAAAGTCTGCAACCTCAGTCATTTGTGTTTGAAGTTGATTAGGATGAAGTCAGAGTGCTCACATTTTTTAACAGCTTCTGATATTTTTTAGCTCAGGGGCAGGAAGAAGAAAAACAAATATTTCTTACAAATATTTTGCCTTGAAAGCATTTCCCTAAGAGTGCAACTGTGTGTGTGGTCAGATGGAAAAGGCATACTCAAGTCTACTGACAGACATATCTTCAGACAGCCAGTAGTTAATTAATGCAGTCCTGGATAAAAGTTGTTCTGATCAATGCGTCTCTTAAAAAGTCTACCTGAGAATTTAGATTGAACTTCTGTAAAAGCTTATTATTTGTGCTAAAAAGGTTGGAAACTTACTGAGTAATAGGGATGTTAACTGTATGACGAGAAACTGAGTTGTTTAAAAGCTATTTAAAAACTTGACTAATTTCCACATTTCTTTTTTGTCTGTTTAAACATAATATATTCTCAAATTACAGTGTAATGTAGAGTGTATTTCCTTACTGATAGCAGCAGTGATGCTTAAAATACACTAACATTGACAGTAATTGTAGTTTCAGTTTGCCCTAGGAATTACTTAACCTAAACTCAGGTCATCTGTGTCCAGGACTGTGATAATAAAGTGTGGATGGTTAGCCCTTGGCTGGGGGCCAAACCACACACACCCACTCACACAGTCCCTGCCCCCACCAAATGATAGGGGAGAGAATTAAAGAGGTAAATGGCAAAGAGGACTCGTGGGTTGAGATAAGGACAATTTAATAACTAAACTACAATAATATTGAAAATAATACTATATACAAATATACAATGTGATACACAGTGATACTGCCCCTCCCCACCTGATGACCAAAGGCTCAGCCTGTTGCCGGCTAACGATCCCCAGAACTACACTCACGATTCCCCCAAACGGGGTGGGGGTGCACCACTCCTGGAGGCACTCACGGAATGGAGATAACAGCCCGAGCGTCCCAGAACCGAGAGCTGACCAAAGCGGGGGAAAAACGACCACCTGGCCACAGCTAATGATCCCCCGGAGAGGGAGGATCCCGAAACTCACGGAACGGAGGTAGCAATTTCAGTGTCCGAGAGCTGAGAGCTGACCCGAGTGCTTGTGGCGGGGGGGAAGGCCTTGGGAGAGCGAATGCAGGTGTGTGAAGCGAGATAATCCGGAGCCCAAGGGAAGCAAAAGAGAGCGATCTCCCGGAAGGGTCCTCACCTATATACTGGGTATGGTGTGTATGGGATGGAATAAATAATTGGTCAGTCTGGTTCTCAATCTTAACCTAAGAGCAAATCCCAGGCTAGCAGCTGGACTGTGTCTTATTGCTTGTCTGCCGACCTTGGCAGCAGAACAAAACATCGGTCTTATCAGCTCCTCCTGAGTACAAATCCAAAACATAGCTTCTTGCTATCTATTTATGAAGAAAAGAAAAAAAAATTAACTCTCCCTACTCTACCCAGGACATAAAGCAAAAGTTGAAATTGAATTAGCTAGTTGCACTTGAAGACAGCAGTAAAGCAAATCCTCATTCAACAAATGTCATGCTAAATTTTTTCTTCAAAAAGATCATGCATGGAAACACAAGTTTTCAAGCAAGAGAACAGAAATTCATGGCCAGTTCATGCAAGAAACACATGACTTTCTGCATTAATAGACTCTAAAATGAAAATATCCAGGCCAAGGCAGCAGGGATACTCTGCATAGAGAAACTTTACATTTAGCTTCTCTCCAGTCAATTCCTTTAACATGATGCATATTCAGAACATCTCAGTGGGGAAAGATATTTTCAGTAAGTTTTCCCCTCCCTCTTTTTTTACCTTGTGGGATGAAAATCACAGTTTTACTTTTTCTCTGGCATTTGTTATGACTCCTGTGTCACAACAGTAAACAGTAGTCATAATTAAACTTAGAGTGACTTGCAATTTTTATTCTAAAATGTATGATGATTGTTATTTTAGGGTCCACGTTTTGGTAAGTCTGATCTCCCTTTGAATTGCTGCTTCACCTATCTCAGCAATTGTTACCTTACCAGAAAGACAAAAAGTGAAAATTGATTTTAAAAAAGTCTGAGCAGTGGCAATGTAGTGTCCCTCATGTACAGTTTCTTTCTTGTTTTATGCATCAAAGACAGAACAACAGTAATTTACAAATAAATTATATACAGAGGAACATAGAATCAATCCTGGTATATAACAATGCAACCTACCACTGAAAAACACTTCCCCCTCCTTAAAAATTTGTTTTACCTGTATGAATTTATCATAGTACATTTTCACTTTCTACATTTGGTATATTTTCAGTGATCTGATACCTGTCATGGCTGATACCTATGCAATTCTGAAGATCAGTGTTTACGAAAGTAAAACCTAGGTAGCCTATTGGACTGTTTTGTGGCAATACAAACCAGCAGAGGAGGCAACCTCTGGCTCTTCTGACAATGTAAGCACAATGAGATTAAACACCACATTTTTTACACATGCACTAAAAACTTAACTGTAGTAGAATGAGCACTATAAATGTGAACATACGCAAATGATGTATTGGTGGTCACTTTTGAAAACAAATGACATTCAAGAATTTCTAAATTTTTACCTTCTTAATTTAAACTTTTGTTCCATTTATTACTCAAAAAAAGGGACTCTTGTTAATTACTGTGATATAGATTGGCTCCAGCCGCGTGTTCCCCAGCTACTCATAGACACATTGTTATATGGTTACTAATTGCACAGCTGTCACTCTCTTTTATGGTCTGAGCTGCATTGTTTGTGTTATTTATATCAAGTAAGCATCTTTCTTGTTCAAAGGGAAACAATTAAATCTTTTGTACTAAGACACCACATCTTCAAATCTGTGTTTGCATATGGAAATCATCCAAAGTAGGACTCTGGTGATTATGGCCAATTCCAGTAGCATGTTAAGGCACCTAACCCAAACTTAAATAACTTGAAGCATGTTAGCCTGAAATTGTGACTTTAAACAAATATGCATGTCTCAAGTGCACATATACAACTCTTCCCCCTTTGCTTCCTACACAACCTGCTCTCACTCTTCATCTCTCCCTCTTTTACACAGTGTTACAAGTACTTGGAGTCCTGCTTCTTTGCAGGTGTAAAACTCCACCACCTTGAGCAAGTCCATACATTTCTGCTACAAAAGCCCTATCTGGATCCCAGAAGTTAACGATTCTGATTAAATCCTCAGGTGCATTTAACAAGTGTTTTTTAAAACATTTTGCAGCTGTTAAAATTGGCCTGCCTGCAATTACAACAGTAGCTGATTAAAACTGAAACCAGGAAGATTGTGCTTACCTTTTAATTGCCTAAGAGTGGAAACCTTTTCCGTGAGAAACCTGAATTCAGTGTCAGTCTTGGCCTGAATGTTTCCTGGAAGATTGTCTTGATTAGCATGACAGGAATATTTCAGTTCAGTTCTCCTCCTGAATCTTGGAAAATCGAGTTTTATCTGATCAAAGTTACCTAAATCAGTTTTAAAACTATGAAGAGTATGAAAAAAAAAAAAGGTTCCGCTTGGAGAAATTGAAACAAACAAGAAAAAAAAAAAAGTTCCTTCATGTATTACTACTGACAATTCAGTTTTGCAAAAGGATTGCTTTTTTCCTTCTAAGGTGTTTGCATGAGGTATTGAAAGATGAAATTGAATCATTGGTTTTTGGTGGCTTTGTTATCAAACAGAATTTGGCCCAGAATATTACTAGAAAATAATTAATTGTACCTGTGTAATCTGACCATATCAATTGACACCTAAAATCCTGTATTATTGTCATGGTAGTCTTATTAAACCTATACAAAACCTTGAAAAATATAATTTCTACTTCAATAAAATAACAACGAATTATTAATCTCATTTGATTTCTGTTTCCTTTAGCAAAGATTTTCATATGTTAAGTCTTTTGTAAGAAAATTTTTTAAAATCTACAATTGCAATAAGATTTATTAGTATAGTAACAAAGAAACAGCAGTTCAGTCTGCCTTATTTGGAACTAGACAAATGTAAAATTTTGCCTTGTATCATCACTTGTCCTTTAATCAGAAGTCTTCTATTCTTTAAATAGATCTGACTAAACACCTTGATTTTTCTGCCAAAAAAACTTAGTTTATACTATTTTTTTCTTTTCTTGAAATTCCAGTGATTTTACTTTTCAAAATCCACTTATTTTATTGTCTGTACAAAATGTTCAGCATGTTCTCATTAATGATGTTGTAAGTTCATGCAAATGACAGAAAATAAGGTCATAACTATTCTTATTATAAAAGAGCAAGTGGGCTACCCTGTGTTTCCTTCAATATTATGGATTTTTTTTTCCCTTTTGCTTTGCCCAGCTTAAAAAAAAAAGTTCATTTTCTTTCTGTTTTCTTCCCACAGAAAAACAGCAAGGTCCCCTGTCATAGCCTTCACCAACTGATAGCCATTCCTACCTGATACTGACTTTGATCATCTCTCACTAAGCAACTGGAGCTACGTGAGTGGTACCTGGAAAAATTATCTGGGGAAGTATCTTCTCTGATTTGTTTCTGTCCACATTTTTCCCTTGCCATGAATATTTCTCCTGCCCTGTACAACAAACGTGTACCTAGTACATCTTCCCCTAACTCTGTTTTCTCCCTGTTTTTCTAAGTAGCTGGCATCAGTGTTATGACCCTGGCCATCTAAAGCACCTGACATAATTTCTCTTCAAATGACTGATACAACACGTACATTTGACTTAACTAAATATAGAAACAAAATTAATTTATTTTCACGGTAGAAGTTTCTAATTATGAATTATCTTTTCAAAGCTCGCATTTGTGGGGGGAGAAATTGAAAGGGAAGAGATCCAGGTGGACACGTATGTCATCATGCATTATACTGGAACAAATGTTTAATCTGGAATGATCATGAATTTTATACTTTCACAACTTTTTATTGCCAAAAATACTGTAGCGATTGGAGGCAAACCAGGACAGCTCAGTGAACCACTTTTGACATATGCACTTCTTCACTTAGGCTCAAGTTAATGAAAAGTCTGATCTACTGAAACAGATGTTCCTACTGTGGAGTATAGATCTATATCACAGGCTGTTGTGACTGCTCCTTATTTTGAGACTGGACTAATAGTATTTCTGAAAGTAGAGAAACCAAAACCAGCACTGGACTCTAGCAGTTCACTCAGAATAAATGCATTTCTCAGCGAGGAAAAAGTATATGAAACAATGGTTCATATCTAAATTCTGATAATACTCAGACTAAACAGTGTACTGCTGCTATAGTTGCATGCGAAGTAAGCTAGAATGTTAATTATCTCTGACTATATTAAAAATAGCTTTAAAGTTAATGTCATTTGGAAAATGAACAAGAATTTAAAGGACCATTTCAAAGAATATCGGAGTAAAGAAACACAGTGATCTTTGTGTACATATTTTGCTGCATCAAAACATTCAGTTGTATTTTTGTTCCCATTAATCTCCAGACACCATTCAAATACAGTAATGATGAGACTGAATAAACACCCTGGAATTGTAACTTACTAATTACACAATTAATTACACAACTTAATTGCACAATTAACTGTGAAATCTCATATTTCAATTCCCGGCTACTTTTTATGAACATTTGGTTAAATGTCTTCAGTAGCAAGCAGTTAGTCTTGTTCAGTAGAAGACTAACATGAATTAGGTAGATCTCAAAAATCAGATATGAAGTATTAAGTACTTTTATGCTTAGTATTTTCTTTAGGAGGAGTTAGAGGTAATCTAAAGAGCCTGACAAATGACATATACAACAGAATATAGAGCACACTATGCAAATCAGCATGAGGACTGAAATTGTAAATATCTTCAATATATATTTTCTTTTCTATTTTCATTACTTTTTCAAGTCTGTATGACAAAGCTAGTACATCAAAGTTAATTCCTGATATAATTTGTAACAGAAATATCAGGAAAACTGCTTCAAACTATTTCAGCAACCCAAATCCTTAACTTTAAAATGCTTGAAACAAACTTCCTGACAATGCACGCACAAAGATGTATAAGAGTACTGAATGAGTGAAAAACATTTCAACGGGCCTGGTATCTGTGTTCACTGTAGACTGCAAAACCCCTTTAAGAGCCTACTGACTTCTCAATAAAAATTCCAGCAGGAACTCAACTAATTTGAAAATTTGAAAATTAGGTCTGAAGTTTTTGCCCAGATTTCATAGGTATTTTCTTGTTCTTTGTCATTTGGACATAAATTTTTATGCTTTCAGAACCCCCACAGGATAGTGCCCTGACTGAAGGTAAACCAGGAAAGCTTAGAGAAATATTTTTGATGTACACACTCCAGACTGAAGAAGTACATATATTGATTTTGTGTATCACACTTCCAGACACACCATTCACTCCTTTCCTGCACATGGTTTCTTATGTCCTGACTCAAACCAAAATGACTCAAATCAAAGAGACCTTGTGCAAGCAAATAAATTTGCCATTTGGAATATTAAAATAACACTATTTAAAGACAACTTCTGCTCTGGATCTCAGTGCCTGACTGCCTTAAATGGAGGCTAACCCTTATACCAGTGGAGACTGCAGCCAGGATGCATTTTTACACTGCAATAAATACCAGCCAGTCCACATTCCTCAGCAATGTGTCTTGGTGAGGCGAAAGAACTTGCTGAGAGTGAGATGAATGGATCATTTCATCTTGTTGGTTTGGTTTTGTTTTCACTGCATAGAAGTGTTTCTTGCCGCTTATAAATACTTAGCATGAAACCTAATAGTAAACTGATAGCAATTGTGCTTTCCAATGAGCAAGTCCATTCTACACAGTGTACTCAACACAAATGTAAAAAATCCCCAAAACTGTCATTTATCTTAACCTCACCAGTACCTCTAGAACCAGAGGCAAAAAAAAAAAAAAAAAAAAAAAAAAAAAAAAAAGAGGAAAAAGAATTAATAA
>WKFP01015432.1:115048-133331 GCA_011057875.1 Pterocles orientalis | reverse complement strand
CTTTTTCTTTTTCTTTTTCTTTTTCTTTTTCTTTCTCTTTTTGTTTTCTTTTTCTTTTTCTTTTTCTTCTTCTTTTTTTTCTTTTTCTTTTTTTTCTCTTTCTCTTTCTCTCTTTTTTCTTTTTCTTTTTCTTCTGGCTTAAAATACAAGTTTTCTCAATTTAAAGTTACAAGAAAGATAATTTTTGAAAATGTAATAATTAACAGTTCAAGTAGACAAATTAGCTTATTTTTTGCTTTACAAGGAAGTATGATCTTTTCTTTCTTGGAAAGATGGAAATGTACACCACAAGACATTACTTGTACATTTTGTTTCACCCAAACTTTGCACTGATACAGCTGATTAAGAACTTACCAGTACTTGAAGCAATTCTTTTCTGCAGTAAATCACCTCCATCCAGCTCATCTTTCTTCACTGAGACCAACTTGAAAAGACACACATTAATTCTGGAGGAAAAGGACACATTTCAGCTCTAATAACCATTGTGGTGGAAACTATTTCAGAAACTATTATAAGTGTGCTGTATTTTTTTTCTCACACTTTTCAGGTCTGATCTCAGAGATGCCTCTTGAAAAAAAAAATTTCCAAAACCAGACTTCAATATATGATAAATAATTTCATATTTTAGACCTTGGAAAAGAATACCCTGAACAAACAGCAGTATTGTTACATTTGAAACTTTCTTGCAAATGTTGACAATTACTCAGGTAATATCAAGTCTTGCAATAGAAATCAGCTGTTGAATGACTCCTGACCTGAACACAGGCAAAGAGCTCAAAACTGGGTGTTGGGATTAGAAGTCTGTCATGCATGAAATTTCCAGAAAAAACATAATTTGGGATATTTGCATATCAACTTCTTTGCCTCAGTGTCCGGTCACTGAAGGGCTGATTTTGCAGCACCCACACTAAGAGTAGAATGTTCATGCATGTACTCTCTGTGCATGCCCACATTTGCAAAGCAATACTGAAACTGTGAGAACACTTCAACATAACAACAGAGATCAGTACTGCTTTAGTAACCTTACATATTTTCGTAACAGTAGACATGCAATTTCCATTCTGGCTTCAAGTTCAGTGTAAGAGATGAGTGAATTTGGGCATAGGGGAGTTGCTTATTTTGATCCCCTTCTTTCTCCAGCAGTGATATATTCTGGCTTTTCAGGTTTTTGATATGCACAGAAAGTAAAAAAAAACTATTTCCTGTTCTTGTAGCAGCTCAAACACACATATGAAAATAATATTATTTGGATTGAAAAATTCTGACTATGAACACAGTCCAAATCTCATCTAAATTATACAGTTAGCAACAAGTAGAAACATGTTGTAGGATATTTTCTAAAAAACCCTTATTTCTGAAAAGTGTTCAAGCCACCTGGCCTAACCTAAATGTTGATCAGAGACGTTCTAATGAACTAAGGTTTAAAAAGTATTTCCAATATAACTTTACAATAAATAATGGAAATAGGGGAGAATTCAACAAACATAGGCCTCAATAAAGGGTGCATATAAAAGGAAATAACAATGCTGCATTGTGACAGGGGAGTAAGATAATTCTTTTACCTTGTGCAAATGTCCAAAAAAAAATTTAAAAAGTCTTGTTTATTCTTCCAAAAGAAGAATATTATTATCCTAGCAAAAACTGTGAAATTAAAGACAAGAAAGCAGAGCACTGGTAAACAACTTAGTCCTGGCCGAAAGCAGAGGAATAAGGGCATAATTAGCTGTTATATCCCACATCCCAGCTGAATGAGCAGAATGTGAGATAGCTAAGTACTTCCAAAGCTGAAATGCTTGTACTGTGCTCGTGAGCTCATAAAATGGAGCATTTTCGTGAAGATAATAGTAGAAACTGAAGAACACACCAGACTTGCAACCTACCTGAAAAGGCTTATTACCCATATGTGTACATGAGCAGAGACCAACACTAGAAGCAGCGTGCCAGTAAGCCTTTCACCTCACAAAGTACAGCTGAAAACAGGTCTTACTGTTTTATAGTAGACAACACCACATGGGCACTCTGTTTACAAAGCATGTTTATTATTTGAATGGAGCATTTTAAATATGACAGACAGAACAAGACAACAGCTGAGAGAACACTGAGGAACAGAAGTCATTCAGCAGATAGCCATTAATGTTATTCAGATAGAGACACATGATCATCAGAAGTACTAGGAAAAACAAGGAAACAGAGATTACGGCAGGACTTTGATTAGAAGAATGAGAAGGGGTGGATAGTGTTGTTGCTTGTTAAAATATATTCCTTTTATTCTGTGTTCCTCTTCTTTAGTGCTTGATGGAGCATTTTGTGGGCTAACAGTCAACATCAATCCTGTGCACTGGTCCTTGAACTCTCATATTTGCTTTAAAAATAACAAAAAAACCTATAGTTTAGTATAGACAGTATTCAGGACAAGCACAATGACTTTTTAAGTACACACTGGAAGAGGCTTTCCATTGCAGTCAGAGGACTTTCTGTGGTGGTCAAATCCTGCATTTGTCATGTTCACTGACCCATGGTCGAGATCTGCACCATGACTCTTCTCTGGTTTTGCTCTTCATACATAGAAACCAAGATAAGCAGAAACAGAACAACAGATGCTAAACTCTTTTTCCAGGAGGAGCTAGGACGCAGCCACAGAGAATCAGAGAATCATAGAGTAGTTTCAGTTAGAAAGGACCATGGCAGCAATCTAGTCCAACCCCCCTGCAGTAAGCAGGGACATCTTCCTCTAGACCAGGTTGCCCAGAGCCCCATCTAACCTGATCTTGAATGTTTCCAGGGACTGGGCATCACCTCCCTGGGCAACCTGTTCCAGTGTTTCACCACCTTAAGCGTAAAATATTTCTTCCTTATATCTAGTCTAGACCTCTCCTCTATTATTTTAAAACCATTACCCCTTGTCCTATCGCTACAGGCCCTGTTAACAAGTTTATCCCCATCTTTCTTTCTTATAAGCCCCCTATAGGTACTGAAAGGCTGCAATCAAGTCTTCTCAGAGTCTTCTCCGAGCTGAACAACCCCAACTCTCTCAGCCTCTACTCATAAGGGAGATGAAGAACTATCAACAACTATGAAAATTATAACACACCCATCGTTCATATTTTTACTATCAATTATACCTGAGCAATTCCATGTCATTGAGCAACATCTGCTACAATCAGCTTTTGTTTGTCTACCAGTATTACAAAAACTCTTTTATTAAAGATAGCATCCTTTTTACAGGTGCCATTCATAGGACAATTTGGTCTTTTGCATTATGCACACTCTTGTATTATTTGCTGTTTTCAGTATTCATATTTTCATATTTTCATATTCATATATGAACTTTATATTAATTTTATATTTATATACATTATATTAATTTTATATTTATATATTTATACACACTTTAGTTCTCAGCCAATCTTTACATAAAAATAGAATGCATATTTTCATCTTTGCTATAACTCTAGTTTTGTCCTTAGCCCTAAAATTTATTTTTATATTCAAGGTTTTAAAAAAAATGAATTAGAAAAAGGAACCAGAAACATATGAGAAGAAAAAAGCCACAGGAAACACATGAGAAGAAAAAAGTTACAAAAGGACAGGCAAATCTTCCTTTTGGCATTGGTGGCCTGTCTGCAGTTAAAAATCCTTCCATGATTAATTACCTAGGGAGCCTGTTGCTTTGAGCAGTACGAGAAGCACAGTTCTGCTTAGTTTTGTACGTCTACTATGTCTAGTTTTCACTGAGAATTTGCATATTGAACTTTTGCTGCATTGGCAGGCAAAAAGCCACATTATTTTTAAAAAGTTGTGTATCTGGGTATGTACTCAGGTAGCTGACTAAAAGATACTGTTTGGTGACAGTGAATGTTTAAAAACAGACAAAGGAAATTAGGAGCTTGTTTTCAAAGTGCCTACAGGATTGTTATCTCACTCTGATTCTTTAAAAAATACTAGTCTAGAAACTTCCTTTCTTTCTAGTCTCCAAGGCTGAGCTAGTAAATGTGGAGTGTCAGTCTTTTTCTATTCTGCTGATACAGGTTGCAAAGGTTCATGTTACAACTGGTTTGCTACTTCAGCAGCTGTGAGGGACCTGTGGTCAGCTGCAGGGCATCCTCATATGACAGTGGCACTGATTAGATTTTAAGAAAAAAGGAAGGAGCTTTCCCGTCTTAAGGCAGGACAGCATGCCTCCATCTCAGTTATGATGAATGAGTTTTAGTGTGCAGTCTGAGAAAAGGTTAGCATCTTCCACAAATAGGCTTTAAAGAGCATCATAAATTATTTATAAAACACTCAAATGTGCTGCTCCACTATCCAGGACTGTTGCCTAATATGAAAACAAATGCTTCTTCATCTTACCCTTTTCTGTCATCAGAGAAAGACTAGCATTTAGCATTAAGCAGTAAGCTGACGGAAGAGTACTCCATCTGTAAGAAAATATCTTCTAAGACTACAACAACGCTTGTGTCCTGCTCTTAGATGTAGGAAGGTTTCCATCAGGTACAGAGACCCCGAACATGCACAGAGCTGCAGTTATGGAACTGAATGATGATGCTAGAGTACAGATGTAATACAGTGGGTCTGTAGGTGCTTTCAGTTTCAGTCCTGGCATTATTCAATTCCACTCCAGTGAACTGTGGAAAGCTGTTCTTACACTAAAATCTCCATTAACTTTGAATCTACCTTGCAAGACCCTACACAGGTTGAATCTGTATACGAAAATACAGATTATCAATAGATGTATTAACAGAGTTAACTTGAAACAAGACAGAAGTTTTTATTCAAAAACACATGAAAGAGTAAGAAGGTAGAAGAAATTCCCTTGTGTCTATCTGACCTTAACCCATACTTCTTCACTTTACATGAAGATGGCGTTACATTATCTAAGTGACAATAGCCAATAGGTCATTTGTTCATCGTTTTTCAATTTCCTTAAATGAAGCTCACTTAGAAAAAAAAATATTAGAACTACATTTACAGATTAAAAAAAGAAAACATGGCTGACTAGCAACACTGTTACCATGTGAATTTCAAACTGGAGAATTGTAAAATATTTTTCTCTAGAAATCGTCTGTTGTAAAAATACCAATGTGCCAAGTTCCAGGTTAATCTACAAAATATTAACATAACAGAAAATAGGTTCTATTGTGGGTTTTAACAGTTTGTTTCTGATTGTTTTTCTTGCTTCTTTTTTCGCATATGGATTCTAAAGATATCAACAGCTGTTCCTTTAGCAAATAACTACATCCACTGAATTTGTTACAACTTTCCCTCCCCAACCCATCTCTCAGCTTTTTTTTGCATCTCCTTGCAAAGTCTCCAAATCCAGAAGACATCTGTGTATAGTCTAAGAATTCTGAGGCAACTTAGAAAATCAGACAAGATACATTTATGTTTTTATTATTATAATTTTACAAAATAAATTGTGAGGAAAACCAGATTCTCATTATCCTGACATTTGAACTGAAAGATTATGACTACTTTGTTTAGCATAAGAATTATTTTTTCTGTCTTTTGGAAATACTGTAACATACCTGATGGCATTATTTCCTGTATTTTTAAAAAATGCACATTTAGGAAATATTTTATTATATTTATATGTACTTAAGAATTGGTGTTCTACTTCTTTAACTACAATAATGTGATATTCTATAGCAGTTTCAAGATAGTGTTAAAGGTGGAATTGTAACATTTTTCTGTCGTGGTAGTTAAAAATCAACAAGTGATGACAGAACATTGCCACCTGGAAAGGGCAGGTTCTGTGAAGATGGAAACTGTCTCTGGACTTATTGTCTTATTTATAATAAGACTGGAAGTAGAGCAGACTTGGCATTTTAGTCAGAATGGTGAACAATAACTTGTCAGAGCATGCCAGTCACTTTCAGGGTTCCCTTTTATTGTTTGATGTGGCTTATTTCTTTTGCTGTCATTGCTCATAAATGCTGAAGATATGTACACATTGTAATTACAGATTTATCAAATTTCTACAACTATGGGTATGCACATTTCTCAGATAAATAGTTAAATACTAGCTTCACTGCCAGCATACTCATTCAACAGCTAACTACCAGTTAGGTTTGATTATACAGAATAATTATATGGCATGAACATTGAAATTAGAAATGCATAATGTAACATTTTTCTAACATAGGAATAAATTTAATAAAAAGGGTTATCTGGAACAAATCTTAAGTGTTGTATGATCTGGATTGGCCTGATCTTTTTTCCATCTAGCAAAGCCTGAAAAAAGCTAACAGTCTGCTCACCTTTTTGCTAAAAATCAGGCAAGAATTTACCTCTTACACACCAAGTGTTTCTCCTTTTTATGTCTATATGTAGCTACACAAATCAGAAGTAGATGCCAGCACAGTTCAGAGCTGAATTATCTAACAAGTATTTTAGCACTAAAAAATAGTAATATTTATATTTTATGACAATATACAACCAACAGAAAATTCGATAAAGTAGTTCCTGTGCTTTATTGCATTAGATTAGACATAGTTTGGATGAAAAAAACAGCCACCACACAACAGAATTAAGGTTCTGAAATAGAGAGGAGATAGGGGGACCACTTTACCTTTGGCACTCTGTCATCTTTTGTCACTTTGTCACTCAGTCTGGAGTTATTATAAATAAAAGGAAAAAAAGCCCTTGATTATAAGACCATTAATTATGAACACTTTTAGGCTTATTTCTGTCTGAAACTGATAATTTAAACTGAGAGGAAAGGATCGAATATTTTCAGCAAAAAATATAAGGGAATTCATCTAATTCTGATCAGCTGTTGCATTCTAACTCATTTCATATAGATACTAATACATTATCATTGAGTGTATCTTTTATTTTCTTTTAAATAAAACATTGTAACTAACAATAAAATTCAGCTTCTTTTTCTAAGTATTAGATATAGACTTAAGGCACAATCTTGCAAGTATGTATATAGCTGTATACCCTTATTCCTAAGAATGCTCTACAGAAGTAAAACTGCCCATAAAAGCATTTGTAGGATAAGGTCCTTTCGAAGCTTTTTAATTTTAATTTTTTTTTTTCCATAGACGCAGCTAGTAGTGCCACCTACAGTCAAAGCTGCTTGAGGCTTTCCATTAGAAGACTTCAATTTTAGTTACTTATCACTTTGCAAAACTGATATTTTTTGTAGAAATATTTATCTTAGAGTACTTGTCAGTATTATTGGTTTCACCACAACAGTTCTACCATTTTGGACGGTACAACAGGTCACGTATATATATACTTTCTTGCCATTGAGAAGAAGAAAAATATGAAAAGAACATGAACCCATAACAGCATGTACAACAATCTTGTTGAAAACCTCCAGCATCCCTGTGCTGTTTCGGGCCAAATCTGAAGAGGACAGCCACAGTGAGGCACCCTATGAAGGAGAGAAGACAACTGTAATGTGAGAATTATGAATGGGGAAGAGGAGGAAACAATGAAAAATCAGAGGGCAGATGTGGCTGGAGAAGAGGTTAGGCTAAGGATTGAGAGATGGAAGACCAAACAACAACTATGACCAAAGGGTCTTTTAGAGACCTAAGAGAACTTTTTTTGTTAGACACCCTTCTCCCAGAAACCTGAAATGGAGCATAAACTTTCCAAGTTTTTTACTAAGATTTTCACTATTTCCTTTCAAATACATGTGAAACCTAAAGCTAGCAAATATGCCTGATCCATCCCTTTCCATTTTCAGCCAACAGAAATGAGAACTTAGACCTGTCTAAGAAGTTGTTATTATTTAAGATGGTAAAACTTCATAGCATGGGTGTAGATATTTCGTTTCCACTGATAAGAGTATGCTGGCTGGCTTTTCGAGATTTAAGAAATTACAGTCGGAAATCTACAGCTGAATATCATAAAATATCCAAAATAAATATTCAGTATGTGATATCTGATGCCCCCTCCTTGCTCCCAATTCCCTTCTGCATGTGCACGTGTGTTTCTCCAGGTTTATATTCCAAATATCCGAAAAGGATACAGACTACATTACTTCTTAGTGTTGTGAAAATATTATTACTGTTTCTCAAGACCGTGTGTACTATGGTGAGTAGTGACAGAAAGAAAGCACTTTTGATTTCAAAAGAAGGCTTGAAATTTTCAGCAAAATATTTTAATTAATACTGAAAAGAGCCTTGTGACCATATTCCACTCTCTGTATTGAAAGGGACAGAGATTGCTATTAGAGACTATATAATAATTAATGCAGCAATATTGTTTCTTTCTTTATCATTTTTTGTGCTTATCCTTATAAACATACGTTTAACAGTCTTGCAAAAAAAAGAACTCCCTAAAGAATTAATTTCTTTGTAGTAATTTCAGAATTTCAGATTGACATATTCAGGTAAACTGCAGTATATATTTTTGATCCAAGTTAACATAACAAATGCTTCACAGATGCCTAAAATAAAATCTCCCACATTGAAACAAACAGTGGTTTTGCTGACATGACACCAGTTTACTAGTTGACATCGGTTTGACTTTATGGAGCCAGTCTGTCATAATTTTACAGAGAAGTGCAGCCCTGGGCATGCTTTCTCAGATTTATTTCTTTTAGCTGCTTTAAAGGACCTAACATAAAGTTGAGAATGAAATGGTGATACCTTCAGTCACCTCAAGTGATGCTATTTCATATTTGACACAGTGACTTCAGTATCCCTTACTTGTCTGGACAGATTCTCCTTTCCTTCAGTCACTTGTGATTAGCCTACACAAGTGTTTACAAACAATAATTGCTATCCAGAATGTTAGCACAGTTATGCAGAATTAAGGATGTGTGGATTGTTCGGTCACATTGCACTCACTCACCCCACATATGCTTAGTTAGCTATGCAAAAGGAAAATATCAGCAGTAAAAGGCATAAAGTGCAGCTGACCAAAGTTACTTGCAGACTAGGACAGTCAAATAAGAGAAAAAAAAAAACAACTCACAAAGAAATTGATCACAAGGCTGCTTACTACTGGACTGTTTCTTTGTTTTACTTCTAACTGATAGGCAGGATTGTTTTGTAATAAAATGGATTTCTTTTTGACACATCAAAACTAAATGAGCTTTGGAACATACCTTCTTTTTAAATTTTACCTTCAGTCAGAGTTTTCCCTGGAGACAAAAGCAGTGTGAGGGTGGATCACCATGAACACTAGCCGTAGGATACCAGAAGACCAACAGGAGACAAGACAGTCAGGGACAGATTCTGTCGTCTTTGCCAGCTGCTAATTTTTCTTCGCCAAAAAAGAAGACAAAAACCACACAAATGAAGGCAATATCAGTCATCTTCAAACTTCTGACAGACACTCTTAATGAATAACTTGTAACTGAGGTTCCAAGAAAGTGAATACGGCATTGATTTAAAGGTTGAAGTCATTTTTCCTAAACACAGCGACTTTATACAATATCCAACATATTTTTCTGGTAGTAACATCTTTCCATTAAGGATATAAAGTAAGTATGCAGCATACTTGCAGCAGTTATTGGGTTTTTTTGTCACTATACATACAAGTGTGAGGGGACTAATCTTTACTCTGAACACATATCTTGGATCTTTCCACTTATTTTTAAAGAATATATTGTTGGTTAAGTAGGCATCTATATTTACACTGTCATTCACAATATATTTATAACTTGTAGTTATAGACCTCTAAACTATTTTATGTATAGAGATATCAGCTCAGATCACAGCAATTTAATGTATTTATCTCATAGAAAATAGCATAGACGAAAAGAGTAGAGGAAAATTGAAACTACGAAGCTGCCTTGCAGAGTTTGTACTTTACAGAAGGGTGGGTTCCAGCCTTTGCTTTTCATAATTTTGCTATTACTCCCCAAATAACTTGAAATTGTCTCAACATCTCCATTATTAACTAATAAATACACTTATGATAAGTTAATAAACATAGAAGGCTACATCACTCACAGCTATAAGATAACCTTCTTAATATTTCTGTACAGGTTTGTCTTTATATTCGTATTGCTAAAAACTTTTAACATCTGTTATTATTAAGATCTATTAAGAGGTACTGAGAACAATGCCTGTGGTCTTCTTGTATTCTTTATACTTAAGACAGACCTCATAACTGAATGTTTATGGGGCTTTTTTCCCCTTAAGGTGACCTAAATCTTAATCTTTCCTTAAAACTACTTTGCAACAGATAGGCAATGCCAGGCAGCCAGAAATGTGACTCCAAAGAAACAAAGCTTCCATTCCTTGCAAATACCTCCTAATAACATCTTGAGGAGAGCTTCCAGGATAAATCTCCCTTTTCCATTTATCTGTGCAGGAAACAGCTCCTTGGCTGATTTGCTCAGAATTTCAAGAGATCTCAAACAAATAACCACTTCACTTGTTCATCCATGACCCATCAAGTCTAAGTGAGCATATGTTGCACAGATGCATTATTACATGCACAGTAAATATGATGTATCTAAAATATGTCTAAACTTCAGAATTTTTGAACTCGTGGTGCTTGATGAACTCTAAGCCAAAGCAAATATTTGTACATACATTTTAGCATGTATTGTGGCAACAAAAAATCCTGAGAAAAAATAACAACTTTTCTCTATAGACATAAGCACAAACACCATGCATATTTGAAAAAAATACTGAAACCAAAGTAACAACAACAACAACAAATTAAAAATATATCCTACGTTATTATTAGTTTTGGAATATAATGTCTGGTTAATGGGTAGTTGTTCAGAACATATATACAACCATAGCAAAGGAAAAAAAATGTGAAAGGGGAAGACGGATAGTCCGCAAACAATGTTGGTCTTTAGGCAACCTTTCCTTAATCCTTTAGGTCACTGTTTGTCTGAAAGACTGATGACCGGTTGAGACACTTTCATGAAAAAAAAAACCCACCAACCCACATTAAAAATATCCAAAGGCATTGGAAAAGATAAATAAGTAAATAAGCTGCTGTTTTTCTAGTGATAGTAAAAAAAAAAAAAAGCCAAATTTGTATCACCGAACACATTTTTGCGTCAACTAAATGGAATATTTACTGACACCTCTAGCAGGAATGCTCTGAAAACTCAATTATTAATGAGACGTGGTAAATCATACGTGTCTGAAAGCTCTCCATATTTAATTTATTAATGCCTTCCTAATCCATCTTGCTATACTAGAAAAGGAATAAATCCAATGATCTAAACAGTGTTTCTTCCCCATCTCTGATTTCTGTGAAACTGTGTTCTCCATGCTGATGATCACTACAGGAATTATCCATGAATCAGGACCATAAAAATATGCACAGATGTAAATATCCATAAATGATAGGCTTATTTTTTCAGAATATATATTTGATTCCTAACCAGTTAGTGAATAGGGAAGTTTACTAAAATTGAAACATGAGCAAAAATAAAATAATGATAGGCTTTTTCTGTTTATTTGTTTGTTTGTTCTTGCTAATCACCCTAAAATCAATTTGTAAGTTGATTGTATTTCTTTACTGAAGCAAATTAACAATTACAGGAGGCTTACAGACCTACAAGAAGGTAGAAAGCTTCTGAACATTTCAGCATATATTGAATAAAACTGTGAAACTGTTAAGAGAGAATATATAAAGAACATTAAATTTTTAACATCACATGGCTGAATCATATTTTTAGTGTATGTATTTTATTAACTTTAAGGCTGATCGACGTAATGTTACTCTACATTATCCTTCACTGATGGAAATCATTCATTTATGAATAAAGTTTGAGATTCAAAGGATATATTTTGTTCACAGATAAACCACACTGTGCTAAAATACTTTCTCTCCCTGTCTTGTCCCACTACAGTGGACAGTCAAGAGAGGTTTTTTGTGATTCTCCAAAAAGGAGCACTGCGTAGGTGGAGTCAGACAACGACTCAAGGAACAATGCAACACAATTTTATTTACCTCAGCAACTGCAAAAACATCACGTATCAACTCCTTGGAGTCAAGCACCAAGTCATACTTATCAATTATTGCCAGACATCACTTATCCATTAAGAAAGCACCAAATAGCACTCAATCATTATTTGGAGGCAAAAATTAGACAAAAGACAGAGTACGAAAGGGTTGAAAAATAAGAAAGAGAGACAGAAAGAGGTAGACAGAGAGACACACACAAAGAGACAAACACAAACACAGAAACATAGGAAACATCACCAATCCCTTGTTCCAGCATGTGTCTTCAGGGAGAAACTCCTTGCATGGGGTGGTGATGGGTCAATGGGGTGTACAGTTCAGGTTTCACCTTTTTTATGGTTCTAAGACCACACCTTGGAGGAGGAGCCCTGCATCGAGGTCACCTTTGGGGTTGACATTTGTGGGGCGCAACAGCCCTGCATCCAGGTTGCCTTTGGGGAACGCAGGTGGTTCTCCACCGGGAAGACAGACTCCAGCCCTCAGCACCCATGTCCCACCTCAGCAGGTGTGACATCACTCAAAACATTAACAACTTGCTAATGTTCATTCACAAAAGAACTATTCTTCTAACATGCTCTGCCTGGGCTGTTCGTAGACATGGTGGCACCTCTTCTTTAGAAATGTTCTCTCCAGTGCTCTGCCCAAGCAGTCCTGGTGGAGCCTCTTCTTTAGAAAATGTTGTGCCCATCGTTTGAGACAGAAACATGGATAAACAACGTCATCCGGGAAGTGATGAGTAGGGGTTCAGGCTGTGACACTCCCTATCACGCGTGTCATTACCTTTGAAACTCTGTCACAGTCAAAGTTTGCTACTTCAGCTGGAATCATTCCTCTGTTTAACTATGTCATGGTCACTTTGGGAAAGAGTGTTGCTGTTCATGGATAGTCAACTGAGATATTAAAAGCTGTGATAATTTGCATTAAGAGGCACTGTGAAACACTTACAAACACAGGTTTTTCTGGAAGTGCTCTGGCTAATTACTGTAATTTCTGATATATGCACTGAAACCCAAATGCTGCATGATCAGACAGTATAGATAACCTTTACAGCACATATTACCAAACTTGGGATAAGATGGGGTGCTTAGGTGGGCTTATCTCAGTATATAAAATGAATGGAGCTACATGTTAAGTATTTTCAGTCAGGGTTCCTCTTCCTGTAAATACATTCTTCTGTTGACTTTTAATAACTAAAAGCTCATTCATCAAGACTTTCTGCTCTGTGGAGGCATTTGAAAAAAGTTACGTAAAGATTGTGGTATGCCCAAATAACTACAGATTATTTTTTTTGTCCCAAAGATAAATTCATTGTGGGGAAAAAAAAATGAAGTGCTTGATTTTTTTCTATATTGCAAATCTGGCATAAAGAAAGTTGTTCTCAGTAAAGTGAATGTTGAAATACTTGGAAATGTTTTGAAAATATTTTTTTTTCTAAATCAATTCCATGCTAGATAAAGTGGATGGTTCTCCTTGACTTTACTGTAAGAAAATATTTTTTCACACACTTTTACGTCTGTGGCCATTTTATACCACCAATACTGGTTAAAAGAGAAGCTGCTTACAGGCAAGAAATGAGGCATGACAAATTGCTGGTAAGGGCACAACACCTTTTTCAAGAAGAAAGAAAAAGGAAAGAACAATGTGAAACAATCAATAGAGGAGATTCCATTGCTATACAGCTAAAGAAACCACTGCAGTAAAAGTAATTTAAAATTGTATTGAGTGATAACTTTCAATTCTTAAGCAACAGAATCTCATTTTGACAAACCCAGAAGTGAAATAATATTATTATCATGGAATATCGGTTTCTATAAGGTATACATGACACAATTATGAAATCTTGTCAAAGCTAACTTAAAGGATCGTAAGTACAAAATGGTAGCATCACAAAATATCTAATACTTTCTGTTCTATGGGTAAATACCTAACTGCACAACTAAGAAACAATTTAGAGATTCTGTATAACTCAAGAAAACATTTTCCTTCATGTGGTAAATCTAGGATCCTAACTACAACTTCTCTGATATTGTGGAGTATAAGAGACTATACTGGACTAAAACTGGAGACCAAATATCTAGTGAGATGACTGAAAAAGCCTGAAAATTATTCTAAAAAATCTACTATGCTACACTTCAAGTATATTTTTTCCTAAAAATTCTCTACTTGATGAAAGAAATAAAGAGTTCAGTTTTGACAACTCCAGGTAATCATACCACAGCTTTGCAGTTGTCAATGGGTTCACTTAAAAAAAAAAAAACATGTAAAAAGACAAGATCCGCAGTATCAATATAAAAGCTACATAAGAAGGCACACAACACATGACAAAAGCAGAAAAGTTATGGTTCTTCACAAGGAAGAAAAAAAACACTCATTGTTTTAGGTGACTAAAGGGAATCTAAGGGGCCTTAAGTATCTAAAGGGGTTTTGTACTGAACAAAATTATTGTTATAGAACCAACTTAAATTTCAGCCCTATAGTTTTTTTCCCTTGATAGTTCTAAATAGGGTAACTTCCACAAATGTGATCCTCCATTTGTTGTCATATTTCCATAAGCAAAGAAGTACATGGTGAAAATAGGATTATAGTTAAAAACCCCGGTATTGGAGTTTTAATGAGCTATTGTAAACACTGTCCAGTTCAAAATGTGCATTCTTTATAGTTACTGTTTGATGTCACAAAAAATGTTATCCTATTGAATCAGACAGTATTGCTCCTTAATGATCAGCATGTACTATTTAGTGGCACTTCTTTTATTTGTACGAGGCTATGGATTTGACATGAAATCTTTGCTCTTTTTACATTAGAGGTTGCTAACAGACAAGCAACACAGAGTTATTTTGTGGATCTAAGTCTGAGTTGTCTGGAAATTCGATCAAAATATCATGGAACACCATCAGCTCATGCACTGAGATTCTAAAATCCTTGCAATGGTGGTACACTGGAGTTACTACATAACTCTCCTGTATCTGTCACAGAATTTGAAGAGAGTAATGCCATATTGAGCACAAGCATGAAAGCACCTGATTGAGCAGTATACAAGAAGAACCACTGAAACATTTGTATAAAATGAAGTTTTGTTTCTAATGCACAATGACCTGCCCCTCAGACAACCATCAATTCAAACCCCATTGCTCATGAGCTGTGTAGATTTTTTTTAAGTGCATTTTAAATCAACTACCACAGTGTTCACATGAACTGCACTAAATCCTTTCCTCCTAGTCAGTCTGGCTCATTCCTCACAAATAGCTTAAACTGTAGGAAGTACTTTGCACTCCATGTTGGACAATGTGTCTTGCAACTAAAACCTTCTAAAATTGTAATATTCGGTTTTTGTAAATTAAGGTAGTTCTGTTGGGCTCAGTTGAGGCTTTACTGATTTAGAGCTGCTAGGGTTCTGGTCCTGTGGTTTCTTCAACAATTACTGAGATGTTCAATCTGCAGAGACAGAGCTGTTTTTCTGCTTTTCAAGAGTTTGTTTGAATCTCTTGTCTTCCTTTTATTTCAGGGTGTTAACACATGAACCACAGACAAACCCAGCAATTAAAAATTCAGTGGAAAGTTGGTGACTATCTCCCATTTCATAACGATAATATCAAACAATGAATCAGTACAAATTCTCTAACAACCGACCATCAATTTGCATCATTTTTTATTGAATTAATATGTTCTCTACACTTGAGAATAATAATCAGAAAGTGCGTAATTAAGATTTCCAGAGCAGTTATTAGGCCAACAGATATAATTGGAAAAACAGACAGAGAAGCTTTTGTCAAGTACAAGATATGTTTGGAAAACTAAACATAGGATATTTAATTGACTAGAATATGGGGGATTTTCCTGCCCATTTTCTCATTCTTGATTTTTTTTCTATCTCTTCTTTGATGATAAATCGAAATGAAAATAAATGAAAAGAGGCTGTCTGGTTTTACCTGTCTTCCGCTTATGTGCAATAGTCACTGTCTAGTTAGTCTTTCAGATGAATACTAACAAACATTTTTCTGACATTTTAAAGGCTTCAAGTATTCTCTCACTCTAGCATTCTGAAAAAGAGATAACTAAGAAAAGATGTAAAACCAAAAAAAAATGAAAGAACCAGTCCGGGGTTAATTATATGGCAGAACTGAGGTGGCTGAGCTCTGTGTAGTCAATAACAAATAGACTGATACATTGTTTCATTTTGCCCTATGTAGTGGAAATCTTCTTGTCCTTGCAGGAGATTTCCCCAGGAACTAAACCTAATCTGATTATTGCCGATAAAAATGAAACAGTGAATGAAATGGAAAGTGATATGGCAAAATGTATTTTTGTTGTTATGCTGAAAATACATAGATGAGATTTTTTAGTAAAAAATATTTATAATTTAATTTACTCTCCTGTTAGGACTACAGCTGTTACATCAGGGTACATGGAGAAGGTACAACTATGAAAAGGAATTCCATATAGAAAAACATTAACATATAAACTTCAAGAACAAATTGTAAATTGTGCTATTACCTTTTTAGGATAAGAAAACTTTCTGCTTAAGAAGACGCAAACTTCTCTAGTCTCAAAAGACTAAGAAATCATTGTTTAAAGTACCCTGGGCAGTCACATTTTGGTATCTGAAAAGAAGAAAAATTGCTTTGACTTTTTATCACTTTTGATCTTTTATTTCTGCTGGTATTTTCCATACGTATTAAACAAACTCCTGTTTCTCAGTGAATTGACAGCAATGAAATGTCCAGCCATTTTTCAAAAGTTACACAGTTTCTATTACACTTATCATCAACAATAAGTGTATTGAGAATAGCAGGCAGACAGAGCATTAGACTAGTTTAAAGATATATTAAAAAGATGTCAAAGAGAATACAGGTGAGATAAGCCTTCTGAAGCTATACACTAATAAACCCCTGAAAAGAAATGAAAATAGGGAAGAAAAGAAATCGTTATTACAGAATTCATTTTAACAGAGGAGGAAATAAGGAGATTGGAATTTAGTAAGTACTAATAAATTGCTGTGTGTGTAATTTGCTCATCGGAACAAGACCTGTGAAAGCAGCACCAGTCCCCTGACACTTATGTCTGGGTAAGAAATCAGGAATGGGTTCTATAATGGTGAAATGCTGTTGAACTGCATTCTTCACAGTACCTCTTTGGGAGGGTCAGTTCAAAGACAGCATCAGTTCTGGAGTACAAAAAATTTTGCAAAATATCCTGTGCTCCATTTTACCTCAGAGGAACTGAAGAAGGTGCCCAAACTCTGGTTCCTCTTGGTATTTCTCTGCACAGAATACCTTTATTCAGGCTTTGCATGTGCTTTAGAGAGGTTGTATATGAGATCAGGTTCGGAACACAGGTCTGAGAAATCGAGCTTCAGAGCTTTCAGGAGCAGAGTAGAGGGTTGTGTCTCCACAACACACCTGAGAGATACCAGAATGCTGATGTGACAGACTCTACTTCTGCTAATCTGAAACACTAGCAAGTCTGTTTTTCTGAAGCCATCCTCTACACTCAAAGGCTCCAACGCCTAAAGCATTTTATGTCATCCTTTTCGCTGGGAGGACAGTGGAGAAAGATGAAATGAGGCTGTTACTAAGACACTGTAAAACTTGAATTTTGTCATTAGTCCTTTGCTACAAATAATTTCCTCTCTGATCATTAGAAGATTGCTATGCACAAAAAAAAAAAAAAAAAAAAAAAAAAAAAAAAAAAAAAAAAAAAAAAAAAAAAAAAAAAAAAAAAAAAAGAAAAAATAATGAGGAATATGTCTCAATAGCTATTTTATACAGGGGTTCAACTAGTTTCAGGCAAAGTGCTTGATATTTCTAACTTACATTCTTCCACTTCTGTTACCTCATTCTTTTCTTACAAGATTTAGCCATTAAAAACATCACAAGTCACCAAGAAGTCTGTTGAAACACTCTCCCAGCTCCCAACTCCCTCCCAGTTATACACAAAAAATATTGAAGAAAGGTTCTGTCTATGCAAGGGTGTCATTTTTTCAAAATGTTAATGCTCAGTTTTTAACCTGAGGATGTGAAAAATACCTGTTAATGTGCTGGTGAGTAGAGTGTGACAGATTTCTCAAGATATTTAATAATAATGATTTTTTTGGGGAAGAATGCAGGCACAGATCTTTGTTTTAAGCATTTATTACCCTGTAAGAACATAAGAGGCAATAAATCTATTTTTCTTCTTCTTTTTCCTTTTCTTTTCTTCTGTTTTTTTCTCTTTTTCTTTTTCTTTCTTTTTCTTTTTCTTTTTCTTTTTCTTTTTCTTTTTCTTTTTCTTTTTCTTTTTCTTTTTCGTTTTCTTTTTCTTTTTCGTTTTCTTCTTCTTCTCTTTCTTTTTCTTCTCTTTCTCTTTCTCTTTCTCTCTTTTTTTCTTTTTCTTTTTCTTCTGG
>WKFP01015432.1:56449-115028 GCA_011057875.1 Pterocles orientalis | reverse complement strand
AATTACCCCAGGAATTTTTAGACATTAAGAGCCAGAAGACCTTACAATTTGCATGTTATATTCAACTTTTAGACATCAGGGTTAGAGTGCCACACTATTTCATCAGCAAATTTCCATTAAAAAAAAACAAAACACATCTTTTAGTTTTGTGCCTGATTCTTGACACTCAAAAGTTAACATTAAAAATACTGCAGGCAAAGCCTAAGGCTATTTCTGCACAGTTAGTTTTTAATTGTTTTCTCTACCAGTAGGTATACATGAGCAGGTTGTAAACAAAATGAATTTAGCTTTGCTTCAATTTAAAAAAAAACAAAGAAAACAGTACAACAGGTGTCATTTTGTTTCCATGAAACATTTAAGAGGAAGACAAATTCACATAATGCATCATCTTTGCTTAAAATCTACCTATAAACAAGACATATTTTAGTGTCATATTTGTAAACCAACCCTGTTTCTCCTGTGAATCACCAGTATTGTCATTCTGTGGCTCACATTGAGGAATTTTTTGAAAACCTACTTAAGCTATCCAAGAGCAGAAGTGTCCTGCAGGGCTACTAAAACCTCCAAAGATAGGATGTGTCCTTAGCAAAAATTATAAAATCTCAGGGTTTTTTCCAGAATATGTGAACATTTCCCTGTATGTAATTTAATAGGATGGTCACCATGATCGTCAGCTTAAAACTCATGCCTAGGTAATGCTCCTTCAGTTATGAAGTCAAAGATGCTAACAGGGAAGAGAGGAACATATTTTCAAACAGAAACTGAGTATTTCATGCCATCATGAGTATTTAAGTAAGCTAGATGAAATTCATCTGATGTAATATAATTTTGTTCAAAGCAGCTGTTAGTTATTTTAAAACCTATATTTTCTGTGCTTGATAAAAATATTTTATCATTATTTGAGGCATCAGATATTTGCCTGCAGAAGCCACTTTTATGTAAAATATCAAGATATTTTATTTTTTTAAAGAACAAAATGGAGGAATTACAGAGCTTTTCTACAGCTTTGGACAGAAGCTTGAATTTAAAAACCAGAACCTTAATAGCTGAAAGATCCTATGGCAAAGTTTGTACTGTGCCATGGAAACTATTCCTATGGCAGATTCAATGCTAAAATAGCTACCTTTCCATACCCACACGCAGCTCAGATATCCCCAATGTTTTATTTCAAGCTGTGATCGGCTTGCCCTTGGCTGGGGGCTAAACCACACACCCACTTGCGCAATTCCACCCCCCCATCCGAGGATAGGGGAGAGAATTAAAGGGGTAAAGGGAAAAAAGGACTCGTGGGTTGAGATAAGAACAATTTAACAACTAAACTACAATAATATTGAAAATAATACTATATGCAAATATAGAAATGAGTGATACTCATTTGATACTGATGAGTGATACTGCCCCCCCACCCAATGACCAAGACTCAACCTGTTCCTGGCTAACGACCCGCACTCACGGAATGCAGATAACAGTCCGAGCGTCCCAGACCGAGAGCTGACCGGGGTGGGGGTAGGGAGGCCTTGGGAGAGTGGCCACCTGGAGTGAGATGTCCCAGAGCAAAAGAGATCCAGAACCAAAAAGGGACAATCTTACGGAGGGTCCTCACCTATATACTGGGCATGGCGTGCATGTTATGGAATAGATTATTGGCCACTTTGGGTCTCAATCCCGAACCTAAGATCAAATCCTGGGCTAGTAACTGGGGCTGTGCTCCCTCCCACCTTCTCCTGTTTGTGGACAGCCAGAGAAGCTGAAAGACCTTGGCAGCCTCATACACACCACTTTTTATCAGCTTTCTTCTGAGCACAAATCCAAAACACAGCCTCTTGCTAGCTATTATGAATAAACTTATCTCTGTCCCAGCTTAACCCAGGACACAAGCACACTTCAAAAGGTATTTGGTTGCCTCAGGTATAGGTTTGGTACCTCCATGAATTCCATTTGTCCTTGAGGTGATTGCACCAAGCAGACAACAAAAGTTATTTGTAAGGGGAGCTCTGGGTGGCTTTGAAGTTGCCCCACACAAAGGCAGATAGGATTTGTAGGAATTCATTTGCAGAAAGCAGTCAGCATTTTGCAGTCATAATGAGTGGTAAGGTTCTTGTGGAAAGCAGCCTGGAATTTGGAGAACTAAGAAGCAAAAACTGAAAATATTTAAAAGTGACTAATGCTTCATTAGTGAAGCACTCTGTAAATAGCAAGTGACATTCTTCATCCCCAGAGTACTGTCACCTAAATAGGTAAAGCAGTCAAAGGGTGCAAGAAAGGAAACACTGTTATCCTTGCTTTAGATATTAGGAAATAAAGTACATAAAGATCAAGCCACCTGTCCAAGGTCAAACAAAAATGTTCCAGCAAAGACAGGGACTGGACATTATTTTAATACTTCTGATCTAATACTCAAAATATGAAGTCATTCTAACTTCTAAAATACTTAATCACTGTAAAGTCAGTTGTAATTGTTTGACTGCTTTTGGTTTTCTCAAAGGCAAGATATCTCCAAAACTTTTACATGATGTAAGATCACAATATTTGGTGTTTATTATCATTGACAAAAAAAAAAAAAAAAAGCTATGAGAAGCAAAAGGAGTCAGGATTCTCCTTGGTTGTCTTCAATTTAGGTTGTAGGAAAAGAAGACTTAAGAAAGAACAAACTGTTGTGGTGCATAATCAGCATTACAAGGTATGGAAGAAGTATTCTGCAGGGAATACTGTCAAACAAATAAATAACGAAGTGTTTAATTAGTGTCTAATATGAAACAAGAAAGATGATATTTTTTCCTGACTTTCTGACTATAAATAACTTTGGTGATTCATTGAAAACAGCTCATAACTAATCACAGTTTCTATTTTCAGGAATTAAACTAAGTTGTCTTTGTTTTGGCTTAGTCCTTTGTTTTAAAATTTTTCAAAAAAATTATTTTAAAAAACTATCTCTTTGTTACATTTTGTTCCATATTATCAAAACCTGTTGTGATACATGCAGAAGCAGCAGCACTGAAGTTCCTTTATCTAATTCATGTAGGTGACGTATTTCTAATTATAGCCCCGGAGTTAAATAATGCAGGAGTGATTCCTCTTTGCACCACTGCAATAACACTAATGCAAAGGAGCACAACTACTATTCAGCCCTGGGTAAATATTACTCAGCTCTGTGCTTTTCAAAATAACCAGTCTTATATTTTAGTGTATTGTCTGCCATCTCTTCTATTTTAAAAAATATCTGTTTCAACAGACAAGGAGGTAGAATAGTGAACATACTCTTTTACAGTTCAGACTATAAAAATAATGTAATGCTAAAAAATAAATGTGTTCTGTAAGTATAACTTTGCCCTTTTTTACAAAGGAACTTCTCATTTCTCATAGCAGACTCTAAGAGGAATGTAATAGTGTTGAATAAATTAAATATTGCCTAGTCCTGAGATGAGTGCAGCACAAGATGCTGTCTACATTTCTGCAGGCTATTGCACATCACGGCTCGTGGGTTGTTAGCATCTCACGGATTCGTTCTGTTGCAGAGAGTAGCAAGGCACCTTTCTTCAAACTACTGCACGTTTTCTTTTTTCCACCTTTTATTCACTGAGTGGTGGGCAGTGAATAACCAAGGTTCCTAATGACATGGAAAAATATAAAATAAATTCTCTTTTTAAAAAGAGTTTATTCAGCAGTGCAGTGGACATAGTTCTGAACTAATCTGAATAAAATAAATGGAAAAGTAGACAGACTGAGGTACTACTGACAAAAGCATACTATTTCAAATTAACTAGTTTATTGTCTAGAGTGTAGACTCACCTTGAGAGGCTGGTTTAGGTTCACTTAAAGCATCTGGCAAGTATCATGGCAAAGTCACAATG
Organism: Pterocles orientalis; assembly: GCA_011057875.1. NCBI lineage: Eukaryota > Metazoa > Chordata > Aves > Pterocliformes > Pteroclidae > Pterocles > Pterocles orientalis. The sequence continues at coordinate 111,177 of WKFP01015432.1, read as the reverse complement.
TTGCCTGGGATTACAGAGTTTATAGCCTTGCAGTAAAAATCTTGTTCTGATTTCTTCACACCAGAGCCTTCATGTTGCCTGTAGTAATACTGATCTTTTTTCGTGGGTTTCTTGCATCTGCCACTCTGTCCGCATAAACACAGAGTGAGATTTTAGATTCACTTTAATAGTGAAATAGCAGAATACTAGGTGAAAGGAGAAGTCTCTAGACACAGTGTCCCACACCAACACTAGATAGGATGAAATATGACCAAAGTTTAAATATGAAAGAAAGAACAACCAGGTAGCGAACATTGCTTCCCACTAATTACAGTCATAAGCAATCTGTGATGTGCCAGGGCAGGAAAATGTCTTCCATGGGACGTGTATGCTTGTTAGCAAGCAAGCATTAACCCAGCATGATGAGTCTCACTCAAAGCTGTTGCTGGAAGCCCCACGCTGTTTTCCATATGCTGGTTGCCTCCCATAACAATGTTGATTGCAAACTTACTGTTCCAGGAACTTGTGGGATCTTATGGTCTTCTCAGCTATAAGGTACCATAGATACGTATATTTACTTTTGTAATCTTTCCTCATCAGTCAACACCTCTGTCATATACACATACCGTCAGTTCTTCCCTGAACTTCCTGTCTAGTTAAAGTGCATGCGCCACAATAGGACAGCCAAATTTAACTGTAATGTAATTTTTTCTTGAAATTAAAATTCTACAGTTGTAGGATGCATTGTGTTAGTTTTAGCTTTTTTTTCTCCTTTTCTTTGTTTTTCAATTTGATTGTGATTTTTATTTTTTCAGAAATGAGTTTACAGGTTACCTTACTTTTAACCTCATTCATTTGCTTTGATTTTTCCACTCCCAACCTTCTTCCAGTGTTATTGATGAATTTGCTACATACATATGCACTGAAAGATTTAGATATTTGAGATCAAACAAGCTTTTGGTTCTCACTCACCTTTTTTTTAACCTTTACTTATTTTCACTCAGCTGGCTTTTAATGTACTTGGCAATATGGAGATCCAGGAAAATGTGAACTCAAAGTTGGTTGGGATGCACAGAAGTAATTTATCTGTTTTAAAATATTTCTGATTTTCTGGGTTTAATCTCACTTTGTGTATCATGATAATAATGCAGACAGTTATGCAGCAAGTACACTTGAGGAGAGGCTTTGACATTTAACAGGCTGCAGATCCTGAGAAGTTTGATGTCTTTGTCAGATTAATCAAGTTCGAGTGTGTTTAAATTCTTCATTTAAGTATTTGTTGAGAGTAGTTTCTCTTTTTCTAGATGAGTACATATGTGATTATTCTCAACTGTATTTATCAGTTTATGAAAAAAAGCATAGTTTTAATTGTCTATGGACTCTATTTGGTGCATTTCATAGCTGGCTAATTGCCCAATGAGAAACCTTTAAGTGGGAAAATAGTAGCCAGTACCAAATAAAATTTATATGTCTAGAACTTCCATAGGGAGTTCTATATATCACGTATAAAAAAATTCTAGTGATGTTGAAATATTGATCATCAATGTTCATTTTCAGGAACAATATAAGTTATGCTTACTCTTTAATTATTTAGAAAACATTATCCAAACAAGCATATAACATAAGAAAATTAATTCATTGTTGCATTTTCTGCTAGAGTAGGAATTCCTGTACTTCTAAACTAATTCCACTTACTTGTTGCCCTTCTGAAAAAATGCTTTAGTGGTGAGCCGAAGACTATGGTGAGTGTGAAAAAATATTATTTTTACATAAATATTACTATAATTTCTACCTTTATTTTTTTCCCAGAAAACCACACAGGTTTGAGTTGGTTTCTTCACACAGAAGCAATAATATTGCCAAGCTGGGCACAACACTGATTTCTAAGATCCAATACCATCTCTGTGAGTAACTGTTTTTTCAGAAGGCATAAATGGAGATAATGAAGTGAACAATTAAATAACTTTTCCAGATTGTCTGATAATTGTCTGCCAGACAGAGGTTGAACCTTAGGTTTTTGCAAGTATCTCCTGTTTCATGGTATTAGTTTAAAGCTAAAGGGTATTCCTAAATCTATGGTTTCACAAAGGGTTTTTTTAGAGAGCAGCTGTTTTACTCTGGTACAGTACAAACTGTACCAAATTTTTGGTTGTACAGGGAGTGCCATTCTGCCTATCTCAGTCACTAAGAGACAGATGTCTTGGCTCTCTTTTCCTTTTCTTCTCATTCCAAGCAAGCTGTTAAAACACAATACTTTTTTACCCAAAATCTTCAGCTTTTTGCCTTGCAAGCTACAGGAGGATGCTGCTCTACATTCATGCCTGGAGGAACAGGCTGGTCTCAACTTTCTGTCTGTGCAAATGAGTAGAGATTATTTGCCTACTTTCCAACTCCCCCTTAAACCCAAACTATGCAGTTTCCAGTTAGGTCTGTCAATGACCTACCAAATATAGCATGGTTTTGGTATGTGATGCTATCAACACATACCTATTGGATTACATAGCTAAATAAATAATGTCTGGTGATGTTTCAGTCACCACTGAAGTCTTCTTTAGGATCCAGGTGACCCTGCATTTTAAAATATTTCACTACTGAGAGAGCAGAGCGGAAAAATAGATCACTTCTGTTACAGGAGCAGCAGAGAAATGTGCCTCCATTGGCTTTACTGATGAAAATATCCATCCAAGATCCAGGTTCATTAGGTTTCTTTAGGTGGAGAAATCACACCTGCCTGTTTCACCATAACACTATAATGAAGACTTTAAATATAATCCCTTAAGAGAGTCTGAGATGGATGCACCTCGATAGGGAAGATATTTCACTGGTAAAGCCTCCCACACTGTATATTTTAGCCAATACTTCTATTCATTTTATATAAGTGATTGTAGGGACGTGGACTAAAATCTAGAACTTTCTTCTAGGAAGTTTTCTCATAACAGAGTAACAAAATCTTTTCTTATTTGTTTTCCTCTTGCTTCCTGAAGCTGTGCAGAAAACAATGCAACAGGAATTGCCTTTCTCTTTTTGTAGCTTGGTAAGCTGGAGAAATGAGCTTAATGATCTTGCTGAGGAAAGCATTGAAGTCAGCAACTTCAACATCTTTATTGATGACCTGGATGAGGGCATTGAGTGCACCCTCAGTAAGTTCGCAGATGACACCAAATTGGCTGGGAGTGTGGATCTGCCTGGGGCTAGTGAGGCCCTACAGAGGGATCTGGACAGGCTGGAGAGCTGGGCTGAAGCCAATGGGATGAGGTTCAACAAGACCAAATGCCGGGTCCTGTACTTCGGCTACAACAGCCCTGGTCGACGCTACAGGCTTGGGGCGGAGTGGCTGGAAGACTGCGTAGAGGAAATGGACCTGGGGGTATTGATTGATGCTCAGCTGGACATGAGCCGACAATGGCATCCTGGCTTGCATCAGAAACAGTGTTGCCAGCAGGAGCAGAGAGGTGATTGTCCCCCTGTACTCAGCACTGGTGAGGCCACACCTCGAGTACTGTGTCCAGTTTTGGGCCCCTCACTTCAAGGAAGACATTGAGGCCCTGGAGTGTGTTCAGAGGAGGGCAACAAAACTGGTGAGGGGTCTGGAGCACAGGTGATATGAGGAGAGGCTGAAGGAGCTGGGAACATTCAGCCTGGAGAAGAGGAGGCTCAGGGGAGACCTCATTGCTCTCTATAACTTCCTGAAGGGAGGTTGTAGTGAGCTGGGGGTCGGCCTCTTCTCTCGTGTCATTAGTGATAGGACCAGAGGGAATGGTTTCAAGCTACGGCAAGGGAGATTCAAGCTGGACATTAGGAAGTATGACTTCTCAGAAAGGGTGGTCAGGCACTGGAATGGACTGCCCAGGGAGGTGGTGGAGTCACCGACCCTGGGTGTGTTCAAGGAAAGACTGGATGTTGTGTTGAGGGACATGGTTTAGTGGGAGCTATTGATAATAGGTGAACGGTTGGACTGGATGATCTTTTAGGTCTTTTCCAACCTTGGTGATTCTGTGACTCTATGATTCTATGGTTCTTGGATGTTAACAGCAAGTATTTCCCTTTTACATATGAGATATCACACAGCCCTCCCTCTCCAACTGTGTTTTAACAAAATAAAATAAGACAAATACCAGGACAGTGTAGCAGAAAATGCAGTAAATTATGTTGATCCTTGAATCCCAGTTTTACTTAAGCACTGTACCACTCATTAAAGAGAAGCACTGTGTCACATCACCATATCTTAAACACCGAACAGCACTAAATCAGCACATTTGAAGGCAAAAAAGAAAAGGCATTCGGAATGTAAGTAGGATTTTTAAAAGACAGCTTGTGCTTCTGAAAAAGATGAGCTGTTCATGTTGGGACAAGTCACTCTCCAATGATGCTATGGAGAGGAGGTGAAGTTCAGTGAGAGATGGGTTTCAGGTGCACCTTCCTTCACGCTTATGCATCCTTCACTGATGTCATAAAACTGGTTTCTTGACTTCCAGGAAATCCATTCTGAAGTCTTAACTCCCTCTCTTCTGTTTTCAGGGAACTGAGCTTGCCAGCTCTGGTCAGTATATTCACTTCAAAGCCAGAGTATGTTATCCTCTTTGTGCATATGAACACAAGTAGTTGCAAAAAAAAAAAAAAAAAAACAGATGCAGAAGCACAACCAGGGTGTTGCTTTTTGGGGGTTTTTTTGGGTATTGAAGTTTGAAAGTAGTGTATTTTTATTGTAACAAATATAAAATAACTTAATAGTTGAAAGAATAAAACAGTTTTCTCCTAGGTGTCTGTGTACTTATAGCACATCCTGGCCACTAAATTGAGACAGAAAAAAGAGAACAAAAAGAGTTACAAAATCAAATGAAAGAATAAAGCAAAAATAAAAAAAAAAAGTTTGTCTTTTGCCTGAAGGACTATATTCTCTGTGCCAGTAGGAGTGCTAAAGGGGTTACAGACTGTAAATCTTTCACCTCAGGGAAAGAGCCATCTTTAATTTAACAAGCTCTCTTTATCATAGAAAGACCTTTGCAAATAGATTCTTCTTGTTCAATGCTGTAGGGAACAGAGCACAGTAGTTAGCTTACTGTCCTCAGGGCTGGGACAGTGCTTATCAGCTGTCTGTGTAGGGCCTAGCACTCTGGTATTCAGGTGTTTGATTGCAGTTCATGTTTTCTACCATAACAACCGGTTACTAACTCCTCTTTATCTTCAGCAAGTCTCAAAATAAAGAGATTTTCTCTCGGAATGGGATATTTGAATAACCTTTTCCAAGTGACAGGCTGCTTGGATTCTGTTACTATCCCAAACACTTTTGTCAGGCAGAGTTTTACAGAGACATTTGTTAATGTCAACGTGAGTTGTGACAGACACACTGAACAAGATTTTACATAGCAAATGTAAGACAAGCAGACAGATGCAGAGTGGTGGACAATGCAAAGAAACAGTGAATGATTGTTAGTGAACCGCATAGGCAATAGGCTCTATTGCTAAATCCTAACCGCTGTCAAGCTCATGATTAATATTACTCAAATGACACCAATATAAGCAGGTGTAATACTGAAAAAAATAATTGATTATATTATGAAAAAAATCCACACACATTTATCAAATAGATTTTAACATTTCACACATGCAGTACTTTCTTTTTTTAAAAAAATGGATGCATTAAACTGCACATTCTGTAGTTTATATTTATATATTTCTATTATATATTTATACATTATTGTTGATATATTCATACAAATAAACATATACATTCTGTATAAACATTATTACAGTTATCCTGAGCATTATCCTGAAGGAAAACTTAATCTTCTACTGTTACTATTTAAATCCTTTTAACACTGTGAAATGTTGCTTAATGGTAAATCTGAAGATTACTGGTTGTATTTCTCAGTATCTTTGAAAGGAATTTTACTCAATTGTAGAGAGAGAATTAACCTCCTGATCTTTGATCAGGAATTGATAGATGTTGCACTTTCTTAAAGAAATTGAGCTTATTTCTATTCCAACCTCATATAAAACAGAGGTATTTATTGTTATATCCTTCAAAATATAGCATTAAGAAAATGATACACATTCCTTCAAAATGTAGCATTAAGAAAATGATACACATTTCAGCCTAATGTGTCTGCACTTCAAAATGCTGGTGATTTGAATAGCATAAGAGTTAGGACCAGGACAGGTGAATTTGTATTCGTAAAATTGTATTACTTTGATTTGCTTGTATGTAAGATGTGCTTATGCTGTACAAAGAGAGCTGGGCTTTTCTAGATATACACTTGTTTACTCATGGAAGTGTACTGCAGATAAAGCATAACTTAAAAAATGTACCTCTGCTACAACCACATTGGGATGTTTATCTCTTATTCACCAATATATCTGGTACAACACAAAGACCAGCTCCCTTCAACTGTATTCTGGTCATGCAACACTTGTTTTCAGAGCTTCATGCTGTTGCGGAACAAGTAGTTGTGTATACAAGACACAGAACAGACTAGATGAAGCTATGAATTTATAGATATGGTTTTCAAATTGTTACAGATGGTTATGTTAAATGTACATGCAAATCCTTTTTACATGAATTAAATGCTGTAAAAAGCCTTAATTAATAATTGAATTTTTAAATGGATTTCTTCAGTGATTTTCAGCTTTTGTCAGAAATGTTTTTGCCTCTCTTAAAACAATTTTCTAAAAAATTGTTTCAATTTTTTTGCTACAGGAAATATCTGTTTCACACAGAGAGACATTTGGATAATGATCATATGTAACTTTTTCTCAATAGCTTAAATCAAGATAATTTTTTTTTACACCACTATACATTGTGTTTTTAAAATAACCTTCGAAGTGGAATGGATACAATGTAATAATAGCAAATGGGAAACCATAACATTATCAGATTCAGGTATATATGTACAACCACTAATTATTCACTACCAATTGTAGAGGTCATTTGTCATTTTACCTCAAGACTAGATTTGCAAAAACTAGATTTGCAAAAATTTAGAATATATGCAAGAGGAAATTTTATCAACCTTTTCAAAAAGTACATAATTCCCACCCCCAATTTCAAAATTCAAAATGAATGTGATATTGAGTAGCAGACGCATAATTAAATGCATGTTCCTGTCTGCTGTCTTATGCTGGAAAACTAAAAAAATAATTACTGAAGAGAATCACAGCAGAGATCTGTCACTAAAGACCAAGAATAAAAAAATAAGCAAGAAAAAGTAACTTTGAGACCACTGGGGGATAAATATTTGACGTCTAGCACAGTTGGTGCTTTGACTAGTGAGAATCAACTTACAGTAGCTTCCAAGGCAATGTAAATTGTCCTGGTCCTTCTGCAAGAATGGTGATGAAAAGTGTAGCATAGCTGGCTGTATATCAAGTTGCTAAGAGGTGCAGCCTCCAGCGAGCCTGGCAAGTCAGTTTCACAGCATGTTTGAGGCTAGCATCAAGGGCAGACAAGCATACACACGCACAGGTACAACAGCTGGTAAAACAGTGTCATCTCAAGGCAAATTCAATGGATGTAAGAATTAAGATATGTTTAAGCGGAAATGAAGTATTGACCATTTTAGGAATGCTGTCTCAGGCAAAATGTTGTTACTGGAACTGGTCATAACACCTGGTTGACTCAATCTGCAAAAACTAGAAAAGAAAAATGAGACATCTCTGTCCTTCAGACAACTGAGAGACCTTTGATTCAGTGCAATCTGCAAAAGCCAAGATCTAATCTCTTCCTCTTTCTAATAAAACAGAAAAAAACATTCTCCTGGGATTAAATTATACTGAGCAGATATATGGGATATAAAATAAGACCATTCATAAGGAATAGGCAAAACCAACATAATCATGTTCAGACAGAGCCAGACTGAGTTATCTTTCTCTGAATTTATATGAGCTCATGCTTTGCTTGCTGATGGTGGGGCTCGTGTGGCTCTACAAGATGTGCTTTTCACATGTAAACTCTGTAGGATAACAGCACAATAGACAGTTTTCATATTGTGCAATCACCAGCACAAAGACTGAAGCTACTTCTGTCTCCCATCTAATCCCTTCCCAAACCATTACCTGGGAACACAAAATATGAGTTCTTCTGCTAGGGTTGTAGATCAGTCAAGCCAACAACAACATTTAATTTTTTCTCCTTTTCCTTCTCATTTCCAACATATATGTAAATCACTTAACAAAAAGCATCTAGGCAAGGTCTTTATGCCTCCATGTCCCTCATTGATACTCCTCAGCCCAGTACTCTACCTTTACTGTAACTCAGCTAACATTAGTTAGTTGTATTTAGTCTAAATAAGTAACATTCATTTTGTAAGATGGACCAGTTTTCTTAGCATCAAAGCAAGGGAAAGTTATCAGTGTGTGCTCCCCAGATAACCCTATAGCTGTCAGCTTCTCTATGTGCTGACATTTCACGAAGTTGCAACAGATTTTGTTTGAATGCATTTAATTTGAAACTGCCTTAATAGAACAAATGAATGGAGCTCTGGGATGTTTTTGACAGCAAGGCATTGAGTTTGGCCACCTGATTTCAAATGCTGCATGACTCAAACCTCTATGGAATAGACTGAAAGTGTGATGTTACTCTTGAGTGTTTACTACAAGCAGTAACCTGATCGGAAACTAGATGTTAAGCTCTGAAAATCCTTATTCCCCCCCTGTGCGTTCTTTCATCTTGTCTCCTGTTTTGTTTGTGTTTTCCTCTTTTTTAACTGCCTTGTCAAGTTTACAGAGTCTCTCAAGCACATCTGCTTTCTTTCCCATCAAAGAGAAAAAGAAGTGAAACATACTCAGAACAGAGAAAGAATAATAACTTCATGCATTATTATCAAAGCAGTGACATTGTGCCCAGAGCTGTAGTGTTGCACAAGGCACACAGAGGATGTCTACATCAGACAGCAGAGCACAGTACAAAAGCACTCTGCAGTGCTCTGCCCGCCCGGGACGACATGTCTGCATGACACAGTGCAGCTCATTTCTGAGCGACTGCGACTGGCTCTGTAGGTACGTCAGGCAGTGCGCTGACAAGTGAGCCCCTAAACACTATCACTCAGGTGGCCCTTTCAGTATTGTGCTCAAACTCCTTTCGATTTTTAAGCAGAGTCAAGCCATGTTACTCTGTTTTGCAGCACCACTACGTCTATTGTCCCTGACCAAGACAATAAAAATTCAAACAACTGAAACTGAACTAATAAGGGGAATCAGGTAAGAAAAATTGTGGTGCTACCTGGGGCTGTGAAAGGAAACCAGATAGCATGTCGTTCAGACTTTTTGTCTCTGTAAGTCTTCTGTGTCACCAAGACTAACACTCTCAAGGCCTATGTTTTGCATGATCCAGTACAATTGTGTATATAGTTTACCTGTACAACCTACTTCTACTACAAAAAAAAATTACAATCATGTTAACAAAGCAGTCAGATCACCCTCATTAGTCTTGCTGAGTAGCAGTTCCTATTAGCCCCTGCAAATATGGCTGTCATATCATGGATATATAAGTTGACCTAGCTAGCAATGGAACAAGTAATTCTAGCCTGCACTGTGTCCGCTATTGTCAGAGGCACCAATACTAGTAAAATTCCTCCTGTATCTGAGGACCAGTGTATATACTACCATATATTTTCCCTAATTGTAATTCTGTTGGTATAGTCAGTAAGACCAGTCAACCAATAAAAACAAATTCATACTCCAAATCCAAATAAAAAGTCAGAGAATATCCCTTTTCATTCGTTAAAATCTCAGTAGTTTTCAGTATAATAAGGGTGGAATGTTACCTCATCAGAATCATGTTAATGTTTCCCTTAATAGCCTCCCTGACAGGACTCTAACACCAAGATTGTCAAAACTGGTCTTTTGCCTTGTTGCAGTGTCATGTTTTTAGGAAGAAAATCATGTCAAAACTAATTTTGTTAGTCAAAGCAGATTAATAAACCATTAGCAAAATACTTTGATTTGGACCGTTTCTATAAGTACCAAAATAGGAATGGGCCCCTCTTTTGCTGTGACTAAGGTGTTAGTCTTCACAAAAGGTACCAACAGTACTCAGCTGTAATATCCATAAATTTCCACACACCTATTTCTCCCACAAGCAATTTTTCCAGAGCCTGGTTTTATGTCTGAGTTTTAAAATCATTATGTTTGCTCACCTTTCTTCAAATCTGTATTTAAGAACTACTTTTGCTATGAATCCCATAAAATCCAGCATTTATTAAGCATTTGCTTTGGAACTACTTTATATTATGCTCAAGTGTACTCATGTTACCATTTTCTAAAGCTCCCATTCCCTTTGTATTCTCCTTAATTCCTATGTTCCACCATTTTCTACATTTTGTCAGCACCAAGAAGAATGAGATTCAATTATTATTCATGTATCACTCTAGTCCAGGTATAAAATACATCACGGGAAACGAGTACTAGCCAATTATTTTTATCTTGAAAGTCCATTGTATGAACAGAAAACTTCACAGGATATGGAATAAACTTGAGAAAGCCAGTAACCTGGGTTACTATTAATTGGGACTCCTCTCTTGCATGGGTGACTTGGCAACTTGACTGCAGTCCTGGGGCTCAGAAGCACGATCTAATTCCCACAAGTTGCTACCATATGTCAGCAGAAGGCTGGAACTACCGGTGAACAGGCAGAGCTCATGCTTTTCCCTTATTTGTGACGGCCAACAAGGTCACACACAATCTGTTACTGTAGCTTGGATGGAACACACTCAGGGCCTCTACACTGGCTTCTCCACGCAGCTTTCAGGAAGAAATCTGCTGTCCTCCTTTCCCTTCCATTATTATCTTTTGAGCACTCACAGTTTGAAATGTTCTGAGGAAAGAGAGAGGAAATTTTAAACTGAGGGAGCTTTAGAGAAAGAAAGAGCTGCAACTCTTCTCTACTTTCAGTCTGAATGGAACTAATGAGTTGCTTTTGTTTCAGTGAAACTGGAAAGTTGTATATATGCACACATTTTAGACATAACTTTATCAATTTATATGTATTAGACATTCATTTTTCTTGCTGAAATATTAGTGTAGAAACATGGAGAGATGAATCATGCATACACTTTGACAAATACTCAGCAGTGACCATTAGATACATTGCGATATGGTGTAGAGTCACTTTGCTTGTATGTAGACCAGTAGAGTACCTGTGATGTACCTTTAGGTGCACAACAGCTGCACAGGCATCTGTAAGATCCACCACAAAAAAATAGAGTGTAATATAGAATTTGGGGGCAGAATTTGACCATACGGAATTGAACATTGCACATTGTACCTGGCCATCCTGTGTGGTACAATGCCAAGGAATCACAGGAAGAAGACCATATGTTCACTGCATGAAGAAGGATACATCATGAAAGGACATAGTAAGAAAAACCATGAAAAGACATTTAATGCTAGACTTTTCTATGGTTCTGTCTGTGCAGAGAAAATAAAAGCCTGGCGGAAGACAACCAGAGGGCTTATAATGAAATCTGAACCTCTAACTTTTCTCTTCCACACTGTGATATCCTTGCATTCTCCCCCACATCTGTTCTGTGTCCCCAAGTACTGAAAGTGAAGTCTATATCATACTAGCTATTATCTTGAATCTCAACACTTTATTAAAAAAATTTATAAAAAAAATTCTATGTTTCAGGTATACAAAAAATCCTCTCTTTTTATTTCAGAAATAGGACAATGAAACAAATGTGGAGGCATGGAAGTCCTTTACAGGCACAGTAGCTGTAGTTAGGCACTTATTTACAGAAAAAACAGATGACCTTACAACAAATATAATCAGCAGTTTCAATAGAACTTGCTTGTTAAACTTATTTGTAGCTTGACATTTCTTACAGAGGGACATGAGATAACAAGAGATGTTTTGTCTTGCCTTTACTTTTTTCAAACAATGGGATTATTTTTTCTCAGGGTTTAATGACAGAAACACCGAAGTCAGCTACAGTGTGGATTAACATGAACAATAAACACTTCCTGAATGTTTCATTCAAAGCCAAGGGATGGAGGCTTACAATCATTCAGAGGGATAATTTCCAGAATACCCAGAAAATGTCAGTCCATGATAGTTTAAATTACTTATAAGTAACAAGTAATAGATTGCTTTTTAGTTTTCTAAAAATAAAGTACTTTGTGGGTAAATTGATAAGTTTAGTTTAACTTGAATGTGAAAAACTGTAATGCCTATTGAAGTCTAGATAATTATTAAGTTTTACTGGAAAGAATTCAGATATGCTATTGTTTCTGTGTATGGGTAGAAAATACTGTAAAGAAATCACAAACACAAAAGACATTCATGCAAACTAAGTAACTTCTGAAAATACATTTGTTCAGTTAGTCAAATTTAACCTTCTTGTATTAAAACTGGCTGTATACACACAAGTGAGTGAAAATGCTACAGGCCCCAGGAAAAAGAAGAAAGATTTTCTCATGTGTTTTTTCCTAGTAAACAAGATATGCTTCCAGTTAAACCTTATCCCATTATGGTCACACACCGTGACTAGAAAGCAGTCCCGTTTGGTAACCATACTTCTAATGCCGAGTCCAGACTGGGTGAACTGAAACATGACCGTAACTGTTACCATGTGGAGTTTCTGGTCATAGCTGTAGTTGATATCTCAGAAAAAGAGATAAATACAGGTAAAGCAATAAATTGTGCTCTTGAGACATGCTGCTCCAACACTAGATCAGTAATGTAGCCAGTGCTAATGTGGGACCATACAGGAGGGAAAGACAATTTTATTTAAAGTAAAAACTAAAATAAAACAGATTTTACTTATTGCACTCTCACAGTCACAAGCACCAGAAAAACGTGGTGATCAGCACTCTGTCCAGCCACCAGGCACCAGGGGTGGGTGTTCAAGTGTCCAGCCAGCCATTGGGTTCTGCAATGTTTTTGTCCAGCTGTTAGGTCCCTTGCGATGCCCTGGAGGACAACAGAAGCCAGCTGCTAAATCCTCCTTACCTTACAAGGCTTTTTTAGGCTGGCAACCATGTACAGGTTTCAGAGATACCTTTTTTACCCTCTTAGAGTTGACAGTGACATGCATCTCCATTGTCCCACCTCTATGAATCATCAGGGTTTGTGCACTGTTCTTTGTCTCCAGATCCATCTGTCCTGTGAAACTGCACATAGATGGCCCGCTACCTTGATGACATGCTGATGTGGGTGACAGTGATGCACGCTGTGTTGAGATCCCTGTCCCTGCTGTGTGTCCCTTCTGGTGCCTCCTACACCCAAAATTTCCCCTTCATTCTCCATTCACACTATCATAGTCTTTCTATAAAAATACACCACATGCTTGGCTTACCCCTGGTCAGTACAAGCAACCAGTATTTGCAGGCAGATAAATCACACCATTATCAAGTGGTGCTGCAAATTTTGCCATTTTTTCTGAAATAACACAGTAGGTTCACCTAAACACCTACTATATAGGCAGATTCTCCTAAGCACTGCAGTCCTTTTGCAATCGTGTTGGAAGAAAAAACTGGTTTAAGAATACACTGAGAAACACGATTCAAAAGAAACATGCTTCTCCAGGAGAATTTTCATGTGATGCTGTGATCCTTTTGTCCCATCCTTTCCTGTTTCTGGACATGGGACAACACAGCACAGTTTGGACCTCTCTGCTTCTAAGCCCTAAAATTGGTAACATGATAAGCATAACATTTATGCAACCTGATGGACCCCTTCAGTCTCCTTCTAATTACCCTACCGGGAAATATTGTTTTCTTCTTCTGATTAACTCACCCAGAGAATTTATTTAGGAAGAGCTCTAAAGACCCATATGTACTACAGAGTAAAATCATGTTCAATTACTGTTGGAAACATTTTACATTTACTCTTTTTTTACAGCAACCAAATGTAGTACTCTTTCCCATAGTGACTCAGTAATTGAGCTTTGTCACTATCAAAAGCAGTCTGTGGGGGTGGGGGATTCCACACACACCAAAATGCTACGAAAACTATTTATTACTTACTGATGTGTCTTGTAAAAGATAAAAGCTGACAGTTACAGATATATTTGTGCTTACGCAGAAATGTTACAGCAAGCAATTCCTCAGTCTTGTATGACCACAAAAAGATAAATGAAATGCAAAATGTCTTATTGTCTTTTATTAACAGAAGTCAGTCCACGCATTTCGTTAAGTATCTGTGCAAGGTCGTTCACCATTCCTGCAAATGAAATGAACAGGAGTGGCAGGATGTTTCAGAGAGAGATTTTGAGAGTGGTTTTTCCAGCTGCCTTCAGAAATGTAAAAGCAACTGTGTGAACTTTTGTCTTGTTAGAGACCAGAGAGTGTACACAGAAAAAAACTGTAATAAAATCAGTCTGAACTTTCAATCAGTTTTCCTATGCAAGAGGATAGGGATAGCAGGCTTCAATAATTCTTTACTTATGGAACCAGGTATTTATGATGAGGAAAATGTTCCTAGTTTCCTGTTATACCCCTGTTTATTTTCTAGGCCAAAACAAGTAAAAGAGATTCCTCCTAGTAGTACTATTGTAATGGCCCAATCCAAAAGGAATGTAATATTTTCTCTAAGCAATTTTCTCTTTGATGGCTTGTCAGTTTTTAAATAGTCCAAACAAGGTTTTCATTTCATATCTTTGGAGACTGATCTGCAGCCTGATACAATTTGTTTCTAAGAGGAAGCTTCATGTTATTTTTCATTACAGCATGACAGTATACAGTCATTATTCCTACGCACTAAGCAAATGAAAACTTTCAAGAAATTTCTAAGGGCACCACACTCAAACAGCCAGTAAAATTTCTTTCCTAAGTTTTTGTTATATAAAAGAAACTTACATTCACTAAAATTATTAACAGCAGGTTATGTATGTTATGAACTTGCTTGTCAGAATCGTTTTTTAAACTAAAAAAGTATGGAAAACTTCATGACTAACAGGTTCAGTTGTCTGAATTGTATATCCTACTCAGGCATTTTTACTGAGAATTGGTTATATCAGTTATGCAACTGGAACTGATCCTTAGAAAATAATCTCCACTTCAGATGCAGTCTTGCCATAACAATCATAATGATATTTATTTCAATTTCTTTACACTATTCTTAGGTCCTGTAAGACTCCAAAATTTTCCAGTGGCTGTGAGGCTTACTGAACTATAAGAAATAGATGACTGCGGGATGTACTTACACCACACCTAAACACATTGAAAAGATTTTTTTAAAACAGATATTCAAATGTTGATTTTTTTTTCTTTCCTTTTTTCAAAAAACAAAACAAAACAAAACAAAACAAACAAACTGGATTCATGCTTTTGCGTTACTTAAAACAAATACCTGGAAATTCAGTGGCAGGAAGGAAGAGAAAATGGTAGCTCCCCATCAGGTGAGATTATTTGCCCCAAATTACTCAAGTAAACAATATCAGATTTGGAAGCACAGATACCTTTAGTGGGGTTCTCCTGGCAGCAGATCATACCTCTTCTCCAGTTGCCTAAATAACAATCTCAACCTTTTCAGTGTCTTACATTAGAAAGAATTTCCATAAGATTTGGTATCTTTCAGATGGTTTTGCTGTGTTTGAAATATCACAAGATTATAGTTCTAACTAAGTTCTTACAAGTGAGGTGGGAAATATAAAGACAGAGAAGTACAATTCCCAGAAAATACATTAACTCGGGGTATGTCCAGTGTTCTAGTTCATCCTTTCTTCATCTGCACCTTTCCACTTGTCTTTGATGTGAGCAATCACACTTTGATGTAAACAAATCTCCACAATAATTTTTTCTGTTGATGTTCCACTGTTTTATGGTTCTTCCTTATCTTGTTTATTGACAAATACTTTCAAACTGACAAGATTTCCCTTTAAAAACCAGAAGACCTTTACAATAACATTCTAACTCATATGATGAGAAAGGAACCACTAATTGCATTTAAAACTAATGAAAGTCATTTTTAAATCTGTTCATGAGTCCCAAACAATTAACAGCTAACTCATAATTGTACTACTTTTGAAAAAACTGCTGATTGTACTGCTCATAATGTTTCAGCCATGGATCTACTAACCAGTCTCTGCTGCTATCTACCAGTGTTCAGATAAGATGATGTGTGACACGTACACTGTATTTATAAGTATTTTTGATCCAAATCATCTCTACTTTCTGTACATTAGTTTGCACAGCAGTGCTGGTACACACAAACTAGGTATCCTTCTGAGGGAACTAAACCAGAAGCTCTGCTCTGGCTATACACCAAATTCATGGCATGTCCCTCATGACTGATGGGGATCTAAGTCTAAAACCTAAGGGCCGGGAGAGTTTTCAATGGTTTTGAAACACATGATTGGTGGAGATGCTCAATCCAGAGACTAGTCTAAGTCTGAATGTAAAACTCCCAGCACCATATAGTGTAGGCATAGAGGCCTCAGACACAACTGCTTCTACCTGCAGAACTGCTGCTGTTGAGCCAAGTTAGTATTTAACGCTTACACAGCCATACAAAACTATAATGTAAAGATATAGTAAAAATTTCTGAGTATGGTTCATCTGTGTAAATAATAATGACATTTATTTTTACTTTAGCTTTTTTCAATGTTTTTCTGCAATTGCTTCAGAGGACAACAATGTCACACTCCTTACTCTAATAATGTGAAAAATAAAGCACACAAAGGAGGAGAGCCAGCAGTCCATAGCTAAAACTGAATCTCCTGATCTCATACCAGAAATAGTAAATTTAACATGAAAATGACAATGTCAGGCCTAACGATGCTGGGCAACAACTGTGTTACTAGGCAGTATAGGGGGGTTTTGGCCAAATTTACATTAAAATAGTATATGAGGACAAACTCCTCTATAAAACATACAAACTACTTAAGAAAAAAAAAATCTATAGTGTCAGAATTACCCCAATTTAAATTGAAACCTTAAAAATTTCCTTTGATTCTTACAGGGAAATTTGCATGTGAACTTAGCTAACATTTTATTTTATTTTCTTTTAATGTAAAATCACTAATTCTAGTGTTTTAATAAAATACATTTAAGACTTTTTTTATAACCATGTTATATGTTGTGAGTGTGGTTTTTTTCATCACTAATACTCTCCACTGTGTATTCCCATGTTTGCTATCTATGTAAACACAGTGTACCAGCTATCTTCAGGAACACCGAACTGGCAAGTTTGGCCTATTAGCATATCAGCCAACAGATTTATGACAGAGCAGTAATAATACCCTTTACAACACGTATCTTCTGCAAACTGGAAAGCCATGTAACCTGTCAGCACACTGTAACATACTTGATAGCTTTGTACATCTGTAGGTGCTGGGTCATATAATATAAATGTACGTCAATTTATTTTGTGACATTACTTTATTCAAATATGATTTTGCAAACTGACTGCTCAATTAGAATTACATTCTGAATAAATTATAATAATTATATAAGACTTTTTGCCTTTATAAGTCAAATGTCTTTCATTAATAATATAATCTTTCCAGACAGACTGCATTCAAAACTGACATAACGCCTTAAAATATTACTTTTTTTCATTACTAAACAGACAAAATCAAAAGTATTTTGATATCCATATTCCTATTTTACCTATTAACAAAAGAAGAACTCAAAATGTGAGATATTTGATTGTACTATAAGCCAACAGTGACGGTTTTATTCCTGAAAAAGAAACCCTTGAAGACAGAAGGAGCTGATTTTAATGGTAGCAAATTTTATCTACTTTTACAGGATTTCTCTAGAGTACCTGTTGCTTCACAAGTAAGTTGCTTTGGAACTCATACTGAAAAATTGAAGTGTTCATATCATATAAACTGAATCATAGAATCAGAGAATGGTTTGGGTTGGAAAGGACCTTAAAGATCATCAAGTTCCAACCCCCCTGCCATGGGCAGGGACACCCTCCACTAGCCCAGGTTGCTCAAAGCCTCATCCAGTCTGGCCTTGAACACCTCCAGGGATGGGGTATCCACAGCTCCTCTGGGCAACCTGTTCCAGTGTCTCACCACCCTCACAGTAAAAAATTTCTTCCTAATGTCTAGTCTAAATCTGCCCTCTTTCAGCTTATACCCTGCTTATAAACTGTGTAATAGACAATAGTAAATTGCTACTGGAAAACTAGCTTACAAGTATATAGTACTGATGAATTGTTTAGTTTTGTTAAAATTAAGGAACAGATGGAAGTGGAAAAATCTGAAAATTACATTATTTCTTAACACACGTTATTTATTTATATTACCTTAATCTATTCCTCTTTGCAACAATGATCTTTTATGTAAAATATTCATCTGAATACTGAGAAAAGTAATAGTGGGGAAAAAAGGGTCAGAGAAACAGAAAAGTTGAGGTGGGAAGGGCCTCTGGAAATTGCCTAGTCCAAAACCCCTGCTCAGAACAGGGTGAGCTACAGCAGGTTGCTCAGGATCTTGTCCAACCAGGGTGAATATCTCCAAGGATGGAGATATCCAGCCTCTCTGGACAACATATGAATGATCACCCATAGAGCAAATAAATAAAAAAAAAATCGCTGTCCTTGGATTTCCATCGCAGATATTACCCATTTCTCATTTAAATATCTATAAATGACTTCCCAATCAGTGCTTTTCAAAGCCACAGTCTGATATAAAAATCAGTTATCAATGTATTTACAGCCAGTATGAAATTAGATTGGGAAGTTATATTCAAGGTTTCTCAATGAAATAAGCCAGAGGAGTTTGCTTTACATTCACACCAAAAAGTAGGTAAGTAATCTGAAAGATCTTCAAAGGATAGCTTTTTGCAGGTAAATAACTGAAGTTGTGGCATGTTACCGGAGGCAGAGATGCTATCACTGTCCTTTGGGCACATTTTTTACATGGAGATGCCTACTTTCCAGCTGGCATGTCAAAAAAGTCTGTCAGGAAGCCACAAAGTGGGATTACAAACCTGCAGTTGAGGAGCTGATTTTTTCCCCATTCCTTTGCAAATGTCAAGAACTTTCAAAGGAAGTAACTAGTCCCATTTCCATTTGTTTGATGCAAATTAGCCAACCAGGAGCCTCTGGAAAGATCAGACAATTCTGTTCTTCCCTCTTTCTTAAGATTATATTGTCTGGGTGCAACCAAATACAGAATTCAAAAAAGGCATTGCTGAAAAGATTTTAGATGTGAAGTTCTATGTTAGAGCTTGCCTGTTATTGTGTCTGCCGAATGAGACACAGTAGACTCTAGAAATGCCTTCAAATGAATGCTTTGAAAACAAACCTAAAGTGGTACCTTTGTGTCATCCAACTGAATGCAGTTATACATAGTTTTAAGAACGTGTTTGTGTGTATATTTATATAGACACACATATACATAGGCATGTGCATATACACACACACACACAGATATATAAGTATGTGCACACGCATACATAAAAATACTCAGAGGTAAATGACATCAATTAACTTGGTAGTGTTAGATGTGTAGGCCTTGGGATCGCTTTAATTTATGCATATATCTAAAGACATCTTTTTTCAACAACTTCCATAGTTTCCACACAAATGTTACCACAGTGCCTAAAAGTATTTGATAGTTTTTTTCTTAAAGGAAAAATAAAATAAAATTGTTGACAGCTCTTCTGAACAGAAGTCATTTTTGGAATTGTAAGTCTGTATATGATACTTGATGTCTGCTAATTTAGTCTGCAGTAGAATCATGTTGCCTCTGCAATGGTTGTGAGTCCAGAAAGTGCCTGTAATTGCAGGCATCTGGGCAAAAACCTGTATTCTAAACACATTCATTCTCATCCTGATTTGTTTTCCAAGTCCAGTGCAGTGTTGAAACTGCATTTAAACTGAAACCACTCTGAATGATAGGTTATCTGTAAACAGTGGGCTGATCTGGTGGTGCGATGACTGTTGCATACCGTACTGTACCACTGCAAGAACTTTAAATTAAAATATTCCAATATAAGTGTTTGCTTGTTTTGTAAAACAAACAAACAAACATACAAAACCCAAACCGAACAAAACAAAAAGACCCCCAAAAACAGGCAGAAGAGCATTCTTTATGTTTTTTGTAAAACATCCAAGCAATTTATTTTCCCAAACAAACTGAGGTTTCATAGAAAAGAGTTACAAAATCGTATTGTATACCTATGACCAGGAGAAATATATATAAAATTTTCATATAAAAATGTTTATATGAAACATTCGCTTCTAATCCTCTTTTGCGCTAATGATTTTAATATTGAAAACAGAGGAAGGAACAAAAAAATCAGATGCATAATTTTAAACTCTATTTTGAGTGATTGTCAAAGTAGTGTCTAAGACTGTATATAATCCATACCTGACGTCTTAATTCAGAGTCAGTTGTGGCCTGAAAAAGAAGTGAAATAATAAATGAAGTAACGAAATGAAATGAAATGAAATGAAATGAAATGAAATGAAATGAAATGAAATGAAATGAAATGAAATGAAATGAAATGAAATTAGTGCAACAAATAAAAAAGGAAAAAATATGAGGAAAGTGGATAAAGAAATGGAATGCCAAGTCCCTCTTTTTATTTTTTTAAATTCCTTTGGACTGCAAAACAAGGTACAAAACTTAAATTAAATTGACACAAATGCAGAAAAAAAATAAGAGGTGGACTGTCATGCTTTAACACCAACTGATAACTAAACACCAGACAGCTCCTCGCTCACTCTGGTGGAATGAGGGTGAGAACTGGAAGGGTAAAAGTGAGAAAACTCATGGGCTGAGATAAAGACAGTTTAACAGGTAGGCGAAAGTGATGCACACAAGGAAAACAAAACAAGGAATTCATTCACTACTTCCCATCAGCAGGCAGGTGTTCAGCTGTGTCCAGGAAATCAGGGCTCCATCGCACGTAATGGTTTCTCGGGAAGACAAATGCCATCACTCCCAATATCCACCCCTTCCTCCTTCTTCCCCCAGCTTTTATTGCTGAGCATGACGTCATATGGAATATCCCTCTGGTCAGCTGGGGTCAGCTGGCCCAGCTGTGTCCCCTCCCAACTTCTTGTGCCCCCCAGCCTACTCGCTGGTGGGGTGGTATGAGAAGCAGAAAAGGCCTTGACTCTCTGTAAGCACTGGTCAGCAGTAACTGAAACATCCCTGTGTTATCAACACTGTCTTCAGCACAAATCCAGAACATAGCCCCATACCAGCTACTGTGAAGAAAGTTAACTCTATCCTAGCCAAAACCAGCACAATGAGGAACAGAACAGAAGACATTCAGGTTATGTGATTAAATTAATAAAACACTTTTATGCCTTGTTTTCTATTGAAAAATCTTGGCAGAAGCCAAGTTTCATTTCATATAGCAGTACAAAAGATCTGGTTAAAGGTTCATTGAACTCAATGTAACTCAATGTTCTTGTGATCTACTTCAGTGAATCACGTATTTAACCTTTAATAATTCAAATATATTTAAGTAATTCTAAAAAAATGGTAGGTTTAATAAATGCCAACTACAAAATACAACATGTACTGATAAGGTTTCTTAGGTAGAAGAAAACCTAACACTGATTTGAAGAAGGAAGATAATGGACCTCTCTAGTGAAGTGAAAACATGAGTATTCAATTTAATAACAGGTTCTTCAAATTTTAAGACCATTTGGATACACTACTCAGGATTTTGGTTCCTTACTATCCCATTAGAAGTGACAAGTCAAAGAGAAAAAGCAAGCAGTGCTTTATTTTACCAAGTTATTCTTGCAGCTATGCTTCTGTATGTACTCAGACCTGAACATTACAGTTTGCCAGGACAGCCATGTAAACACCTGTTAGGTAATCTTATTATTAAAGGTCAATAAAAACATCAAAAAAATGTTAGGAACCATATGTAAGTTAGTGAGTCAGAGTCATATATAGTTCTTCGAAAAGAACAAATAATCTCTATTGCCAGATGCAAATTCTTTTCACAAAGGACTGGCATATTTCAGCACTTGCAGTATATTTATCTTAGTAGAGGAGAATATTCTCACAGTATAGATGCAGACTGAGTAGCAATCTACAGAAATAAACTAGGAAAATGACACAAATGGCAGTCTTCCAAGGTTTTTGTGAAAATACTACTAAATATAAAAAGTTAAATTGTAATAAATAATTCTTAGAGTGCTCTTAGAAGATATGGATGCTGCTCTGACTCAACAAAACATTTGCAAATATGTTCAAGTCTCTCACTGTTCAAAAAACTACCATATGAAACAAAGGTGTTAACTGAATATTGCTCTGGAAAGGAATTTGTTAGCAGAAAAATATTGAAGGGAAAATTGAAACTTTTACCGTGGCTCACATTATTTGCATCTGCCAGAGCTTCTGTGCTGCATACCAGTTTCTGTAGTGAGGCCACAGCACAGAACAGAGTATGAGATGACAAAACCAGGATGCCTGATAGGCAGCACAGCATTTTGTCAGACCAGAATTAGTCTTGAACTGATTCCCAAGCAACATGAACATTATTATTTACAGTATTAAGCAATGTTTGAACCTTCCCCAAGCTAAAGTATTTGCTTGCTCTAGAGGATATTTGTGAAGGGGAGAGGGGAAGAGAGGAAAGGGAAAACTTCAGTTCCAGATTAAAAGAACATGAGGTATGTTCTCTACTAATATTTCTAGTGAACATTAGCTCATTTAAAAATGAATTTCATCTTTCTTTTCTCCTTGAAATCCACTGTTATTACCACTATCTAGTCTAAATGGC
Source organism: Pterocles orientalis (assembly GCA_011057875.1). Lineage (NCBI taxonomy): Eukaryota > Metazoa > Chordata > Aves > Pterocliformes > Pteroclidae > Pterocles > Pterocles orientalis. The sequence continues at coordinate 88,551 of WKFP01015432.1, read as the reverse complement.
TTTATTTCAGGGGGATTACTTTTGTTCTCAGATTCCTTTCCTCTGACAATCACTACTGGTCTGTGCAGGGACAGGCAGTGAGGAGCCCCTGATGTGAGAGCAGGTGTTCCCACCAGCAAGTCAGGGGTGGTCATCAGTCTTGTCAACATTATAGGAAGATGTGTCGTTTTAGAGACTTCTGTCACAGCAATCTATATCTTGCCAGTTGCAGCTCCAGAAACAAAACAGGGATTTACTTCCAACAGGTGACGAAAAGCTTTTTACAGAAGTCTGTTTATAGCAAAAGCATGCCATGACAGAGAAGCACTTCCCACCAAAATAAATTTCACCACAAATACCTGTTATCTTTCCCAAGTTTGCCTTCATAAATGTAGGAAAATAAATATCTTTTTATTTGTGGATGGTATTCAGACTTTACAGCCTGACTGGTCTTGTTTCAAACAAACAAGCTTCAAGATGTTTTCTTTATTGTGTGGCAGTTAAGTCTGACCTGCTCGGACAACATAGAAGTTTGGTAAACAAGGAGTAATATATTCTTATGTTGTGTGTAATGAAAGTTTGTACAATGAGTGTAGATTGAACAAAGTTCTGGACTTTTCTCCAATTATATGTCAGTACACATAAGTGGTAAAAATTATAGTTTTTGCTTTTCTATATGTGTTATTGTAATCATGCTGTTTCCATTATCATTTCTAAAACATAATATCAGCAACTTGATTTCTTCTTTGACCAATAATGCAGCAATTCAACCATTCTGCAAACAAGCAGCTCCAAAATCCAAATTTTTACTGTGGTCTGCACTGCCAGATTCCTGACTAAGCTCTGACCTTCACTTCTCTTAGTGAACATAAACTCATTCTGCATGACTGTCATTCTTGCACCCTTATTTTCTCAAATAAACTAAAATTAAATGTGTTGCTAACATCATCTTTTTTCATCATCCTGTCATTTTCCTTTAATTTCTTTAGTATCACTGTCTCATACACTGTAAGAAAGGAGTATAACTCTGACACACTTCTGATTTTAAACCAATCATTATGCCCTGTGCATTGATCCATCCAGCTGCAAGCTTAGAACATTGTCAAAGAAGTTATGCAGTTGTAACCTTACCTGCTCAGACGTACTGACATTGACCCAGAATAAATCTTGTCTGAATAGGATGTATCCCTACATTAATACAACAGCCAACTTTTACATGAAGTTCAACTTAAGTTCCACAAAAAGAACAATATTTGGCCTCTATTTATGTCACTGCAACCACCGTAAGTTTAATGGGCTTTCACACATGTAAACAGGAGAGATAACTGGGCTAAATCCAGCTCTGAAATAATAGCTCCATTGCATTTAGTGCTGGCTTTCACCCAATATGCATAAACAGGGAACCTGGAGGAGATTTTTCCTAGTGTTTTAATATTTTATATCAGCTGTTTTCCAGTAGGATTTCTGGAGAGAACAAGTTGGATAGATATTTTTAGGCAAATCCTGCTTTTCAGACAATGGTGGTAATGTTCTTTCTCTCTGAACGTTCTAACTTGACATCCATAAACTAAATCCTGTGTGTTCAGAAAAAAAGGAAAAGCACTTTTCTACAATGAATAGAGTTAAAGTTTCAAAGTTTTCAATTTTCAGAAGTCATTAGTGACTTGGAGTACAAATGTTCGGCATTAAAATCTGTCAGAAGTCCAGATTTTCTGGGGATGAGATCTGCTTAGTAAATTTCTAATAGAATACCCAAACCACAGCACAAATAATCACTTGTGCTTCTGGAAAGCTATAGCAAACATGTCTTATCTATTCGAGTTTTTTGCATAGGTGTATGAGGTTGTAGTAGCTTCTGGTAAATGTTGCTTTTGGCAAAGGGGTTTTGTTCTAATCCAAACCAGTGTGCTATATAAAGATTAGGGACAAAGATACTGGAAAATTCTTCATTCCTATGATTATACTCTATTTTTAAGGGGAAATAGATGAATGAGAAGCCACAAAGCTGCAGGAGCTCTGTCAGTAGCAATCCTCCATGCTAAAGGAAAGCAGCTGCAGATACTGTTGAGGGATGATCTCCTGCACCATACAAGCCGTGATATGGTAGTTATATTTCAGAGCAGAATAATGGTGTTTAAGAGGTTTTGTTTTTTGCTCCTCATGCTCCTCATCCTTAATGAAAGGAATGACCAACAGAAATTCTTTCACTGTGAAAGGAGCGTGAGTTGTGTTACAGTCACCTGCAGATCACGATCGTCTCCCAGGAAAGTCCTTAGTGAAAAAGCATAATGCCAGGAAAGTGAACAAGGAAAATTGACATTAATCCAGGTAAAATTTCTATAAATACGTATAAGCTCAATGTTTCACAATAGTTGCCTGCTTTTGCACGTAGCCCAGGCACTGTATAAGCATGAGACACACCAAAGTTAGGAGGGTAGCAAGGCCAAGTGGAGGTTTATGTCAATTTTTGATGCTGTACAATGTATTGGTTGATGATTTCCTTGTGTAAGACTGCAGAGGGACAGGTTTTGGGAAGCCTGTAGCTTCTGGGCTTCTGAATAGATTTAGTGCTCTCAGTTTGATTTAGAGGTCTCAGAAATCCTGCATTTTCAGGAGATACAAGAAATGCCAGCTCATTGTTGAACTTGGATGTCTGGACTACACATGTAATCCACCCAATAAAACTCAGTCACAGATGATCAAGTAGCAGGACTATGTAAAAGTTAGTCTGAAGTCTGATCAGTTTGCCCCCACCAAAAAAAAAGAGGAAACATAAAATAATAACCAAAACTGTGATTTTTTTAACTGACTTTTATGATGTATCACTGTTAGTATGATTTTTATTTTAGGAGAAAAATCATCAGTTATCATATAATGGAAAAATGGATTAATGCTTGAACACTCAGAACACATTTCCTTATTCACTAAACTCTGTATTTGTTTTGCCTGGAAGTTTTTCTCAGAAACATTAATTAAAATAAATTAACTATTTGCTTCAAATATTATTTCAGACTTTTAATGGTTCTAACACCAAATGCCCTTGTTTCATGCCACAATAGGTACATTATTTTTATTATTACGAAACCCTCTCTGTTTTGTCCCCTGTATTCTGTGTAGTGGCATCCATTATTACAAAAGAAATTACTTAGCTCCACTTACCCCTAGAGGAAAGTTTACGTATTTGTGAGATGTTTTCACAAAATGTTTGGTTAAAAAGTGAAAATGCTGCTGTGTTTTGTAAATGAGAACATAATCCTTTTTAAAAGGCAGTTGTTGTGCTAAAAGTTTGCTCACTTGAGAATGTGACCTCATTTCCTGTAGAGCTGAGTTGCAAAATCTGAGAGGAGAATGCATTGCTTTTTTGTAGCAAGAAAATAATGTCACTTCAAGTCCTGGATTAGCAGAGGCCAGGTTTCTCTGTCATACTGTAAACAGGATAGAAATAAAGTTAGTCCTATACATGACTAACAAAAATATCTTGCAAACACTCATCTCATTGCCCACACAGATCTTTGGGGATGCAATCAACAAATTGCAGAGTTTTTCTTCCCTTTTGCATCATTTCCCAGTTTTCTCAGTGTGATAAGTTAAAAGAAAGTTGCAGCTTCATGATAGACAAAAAGACAATTTGTAAGAAAGCAGAGGATATAGGTTTAAATATTGATCTCTTTATTTCCAGTTCAGTAGAACTTTTTATGGAAGGAGGCAAGGAAAATTTCTTTCCACAGCTTTAAAGCAAGGCTGATCTTTAAAGGAGAAAATGAATTGCAAGCTCCATATGCAGTATTTGTCATGTGCAATGAAATCCAGATATCTCATTTGGAACCAGACCGTCTCATCTTTATACATATGGTCTCAACGTCACAGCTGTACATTGCCAAGCAGTGATTATTTCACCCTCTCTCTTCAAAGAATGTGAGAGGCAAGGTCCTCCTATAATGGTCATTGTCTAATTCTTAGTTTAACTACAGCTGGTGTAAATCACACACACACCCCCCTCACAAAATGGGAGGACATTTTTAGAAGAGCTGCTTACTGTAGAGTAGAGTCCTTTTTGGCTTTGTCACTGCTTTTCATCAGTGCTGGAAAACACATGGGCTGAACTATTCTTAGCTTTCAGTGCAAAAAATATGAAAGTTAATGAAAACCTGACACCATCTACTTTAAACTATAAAATAAACATGTTGCACTGTGAGAATGTAGAGTGTCACTTCTATATTATGTTTAGTCTGATATCAGGCTTCTGATAGAGGCCAGTAACCTTTTTGTCTAGGTAAGAGACACGACAATGGAGAGATAAGCTATTATAGAATTACTTTCTACCTCCAGTGCTTTGATATTGAAGATTTATTCAATTATCACAAATACATACTTATGTAACAAAATTTTATTAGACAATCAAAGCTCAAGGGGAAATTGAAGTTCATTTTGATCAGGAACATCAAATAAGAAGCTGAGAATGAAGCAAATTAATAGACTATGTCAAACATCCACGAGAAGATCAGATATTTTTTCTCTGATTGACAACTTTGGAATATCTGATCTACCTTAGCTTAGAAGGTGAAAGTCATGTATTTATTTATATTTCAGAGCAAAAATCAAAATTCATCCTGGCAAGACCTGAAATAAAACTCTTTCAGTTTCTTTATCAACAGAGGAAAAATAGCCTTTTGACATTATTACTTAAATGAATTGTCTAATGGAAAGAAATTTTTTGCATGACATTGAAAAATGTATCATCTATATAACACTAATGTATTTCTGAGTTCTATGAGTTAATCTCTGTGGAACACATTAAAAAGAAGGAACAGATTTTGAATTGTTCTGCTCTACAATGGAGGCCATAAAGTCCATATTCACAGACTACTAATAATTGCAGCACTCAGTGTTACAATACTTATGACAGATGAGGCGGTCAACACTGTTCAGTTATTGTTTCCTAGATAACTGAGAAGGTGTAGTATTAGTGGCGTAAATGGGATTTACAGGGGACTCAGCCAACTGGCAGGCAATGTTAGAGAAAAGAATGCTTCCGGAATTCTCTCTCCCACACTTACAATATATTACAAAATGTTGTGCAACTGAGAAATAACCAGAGGAGGACTTGGAAGTGGTACTCAATTTTCCACAACTGTCTGAAAACCAGACCACTCTCCAAAGCAAAAGGAGAGCTGGTTTAGGCTTATTCCTTTCTTAAAGGGAGTCAAGTCCATCCATCTTCCTTTTCCAGAAGAGTCCAAACTAGAAAGCAACCAGGTGGATTCTATTTGTTTTGGGATGGCAGATTCTGGTATCCATAATGAAAGGTAACAAAAGCATACGGCTTAGGACACAGCCAGGAGACAGATGCTAGAATAATAAAAATGTTAATGTTTGTTTCTCATGTTAGCCATGTATTATAAACTAGAGATATAAAACAAAAGACAATTTTAAAAAATAACCTGAAAGCAGGCATGAGCACCAATGTTTATATTCTTTCAACTCAGTGACCTAGCTACCATATTATGTACTTTACTTCAGTTTCCAGAAGTGGATTTTATTATTATTTATTATTTTGAAAATAATAATAATTTTGTTGTAATTTAATTGTCAGGCAGAATTCACCACACCATTTCTCAGCACTGTTGTTTTATCGTGTCGTCAGCAATAGAAATCCCATCTTCTTAATGTGAAATAGAGGGACATCAGTTAAACTTCAGATGCATAATTTTGAATAATTCTAGTCAGAACATGATTTTCCCTACGAGAAATTTATTATGTCTAACAAACAATGCTTGTTCCTAAAGTTTGACAGAGGAAGGTGTTTGTCAGCAGTGACTGACTACGGAATTGCTCATCTGTTCCTTATCTGTATGTAACCAAATCTTCTTCTGATGATATTCCTTTTCTCTGTTTTTGACAGTATTCATTCTGTCAGTATGACATTATTATGAAAAAAAAATGGTTCACATGCTGCTGTACCTGCCTCGTTTTGACCCTCCTAGGGTCAAGAGGTGTGAGGCCAGCCAGGCTTCAGAATTAACATTTTTCATGTACCTTTAGGTAGTTCATTTAAAATTAAAATGGGGACAAGTTACATACTTGGAATATAAATATTAAATCTGTTCTACAAAATGAGGACATCAGAAAAAGCTTTTGTAGGTCAGACTTCCACAAAATAAACCAAAAATTTCTCAGAACACGACTATCAAAGGAGCTGTGTGGGAACAGCTGCTGATGAAGCATATAGTTTCTGAATAAACCTTATTGGAAAGTGACATTTTAGTTTTTGAGCTGTTCAGGGAAAAGCCATTCAAATCTGTGAGCTCAGTCTTAGCAAAGGTAAGGTAGAGTGAGAGATGCCTTGGTCTGGAGAAAACACTTGTTTAAGACCCTTCATCTCCCTGACAAAACTCATGCTGCCTTCAGCATAGTCTGGCACTTCAGAGCTCATGGCTATAAACAACGTAAGCATGGAGATAGAAAAACCGGTTTTAGGGACAGGAGAACAAAGAGATCAGAGGAATATTTTAATCTACGTAAAAGAAAACATAAGTCATAAAATCAGACATAATACGAAGTTGCAGACCAGTGAAGAAAGAGCAAGGTGCAATGGTACACTAGCAAATAAATAACAGTCCTAGTCAGATTCTGCAGAGAGGGAGAAGACGCTGTCAGCATCATATTTGTCCTAGCAAAGGACTCCAGATGATGAAAACTTGCTGCTACACACACACATCCAGACACACACAGTAAAATGAAGGCATCAACCTTAAGACCCAGAGGAGCAGTGGAAAAGTGAGCACAACACAAGGAAAGGAGTTAGATACTAGCAAGTGTGTGTACAACAACTTTAGCTGTATTACTATTACTGAGAATCTTTATAGAGATATTTTCTTCATTCTCGTTTTCTTTCTTTTTTCTGTAATAATAGGATCTGGACTAGTAATGGATTAGACTATTACAATTTCATCCATGCCAATGAATTATTGGCTTTATGTACAAGGTGTGTTACATTTTGGCATAAAGTAAGATTTTGAGGATACCACAAATTGCACGGGTGAACACTGGATCATAAAATACATATGCTCTCTTAAGTTACCTTCAGATTTCTTACCTTACAAGGTGTCCTGAAACATATGAAGTATGAAATGAAGAACTAAGGAACTTAGATTGGCAGTGTCTCAAGAGACAAAGAGACACCTTAGATTACTTCATACAAATGCAAGAGCAGTACAAAAACCTGAGGGTTTGAAAAGTGTCTAAATGCTGTGATGTTACTCTATTTCTACCAAAAGAATAAGTCAAAAAGTTGAAACTGTCAGCAGGTTATTTAAGGTTTGTGAGTGTTCTCTGGGTGGAAGGACCACTGCAAAAGAGGTTAGGGTATGTCTATAGCTCTAGATGGCAATCGCATTTTCAGACAGCTGTGTAAAATTACTTCAAGGTAATGATTGTACTATTGCTGTGATTGGGCAGGGAATACACCATACTCTTCTTCCTGCCTTTTATGAGTCATTGCCTTGCCCCTCCTCTACACAAAACCAATAGAAAGTTCCCTTTCAAAATACTTAGGTTTATTTTCTGCTATACCTACATTAATTATCTTTTCCTTAATCTCTTTATTTTCTAGTAGGATCACACTTGGACTTATTTTTTATTTAAGGAAGGCAGTCTTTTTTTAGCTTCTTGTTTGTTTGCTATTCATCGTCTCAAAGGGAGCATTGCTTAACATACATGATGACTATAATTCTGAGTGTGGCTGTCCCAAAGCTGTTGATCTAGTAAAAACATCATTGCGGTATTAAAACTGACTACCCCAGGGAATGAGTCTGGTCCAAAGCAGTTTAACGATCTGGTCTATTTCTTGCTGACTTTTGTCAGTAGAACAACAGGGTCTAGTCCACATGTAGAAAAAGAGGAAATGGAACTTCCTATGTATTTTTCTTTCCTTGGGTTTCTATAAACCCTTATTGAAATGAAGTACTTCAGCCATTATCATTATAGAATTGAGCGCTTTATAGTATGTCTCTAAAGAGAAAACTTCAGCTTACCCCTATTATACAGGTCTGGAATTGATACAACAATATTTTTTCAAGGGAGTTTTCTGAGAATTGAGTACACGTGGAATTATTCACCTAAGATCAATTTTGGATCTTCAAAAACTCTGATTATTGTTAACCTTGCACTCTCTCTCAGTTTTTGACATAGTAAAGCTCTTAAACTATCCAAGGTTGTAATGGAACCTCAGTTTGTGGATGCTCAGAGATTTGGAATCAAGATCACATTCAGTTCTTACAAGGTTCTGAAAAACAAGTATTGTCTTCCTTTGTCTCTTGAGGCTAGATCCAGTAAGAATTCTCAGGACATGCTTGACCAATAATCATAAAAATAGGTCAGTCTCTTGATAAAGGGGCAAGTTTGGGGTATTTTTTAAGCATGGTTATCAGTAACATTTTATTTGGTATTCAACCAGTTGAAGAACTCAAACTAGAAGACAGAGATCTCAAACTGATTTTTCTCATCCTTTGAGAAGGCTAAAATGAAGAGTGTCTGAAACCCCAGAGACATGAGCACGTGAAGTAATAGATGCATGCTCTCCATAAAACTATTAATCTCTACAAAACAACATTTAAAATTCAATAGGTAAGAAGGACCCAGAAATGTTGATTATCCAGGTAGTTAAAATAACATTAGTTACTTCCAGTGTACCTTATGTATTCAGTACTAAGTACCAAATGTTCAATTTCAAAACATATGTTGATTTTAACTGTCATTAAGCTGTAGTCTTCAGTGACAAAGTCTGTTCTGAGTAAGGGAGAATATACACATATGGTTTCCCTGGAAGAGAGCACACAAGGAATTATTACTTCGAAAAAATATTTGCATGCTGGTTTTCCTCTTTTCCAGGAAAAAATAATTTCCATTAATCTGACTGGTAGTTTATTGCTACTTTCCCCAAACTCTTTTCTTGCTTGCATCAGTCTTATGTTTGAATGCTTTCCTATATAGCAGGATAAATAATAAATTTCAGGTGATTGCTCTCTTATCACATTCTGTGAGGCACTAGAAATGTACAGAGCATAAGGAGAAGTATTAATATATCAACAAAGGTGAGGCAGTTTTATTTGATTTTTTTTAATACATGGGATAAACCCATCAGTCTTACCCCAGTCCCTGGGAAAGTTATGGAATTAATGCTCCTGGGGGTTATCAAAAGTCAAATGAAGTACGTGGCTGGGAAAAGACAACACAGATTCACCAATGGCAAATAGTGTTTGACAAACCTGATCGCCTTGTGCAACAAGGTAACATGCTCAGTTGGTGTGGGGCGAGTGGTGGACGCTGTCCACCTGGATTTCTCCAGGGTTTTCCATACAGTTTCCCACAGCTTCCTTCTAGAGAAACGGATGCATTGTGATCTAGAGTGGTGGTCCGTGCAGTGTATGGGGAGCAGGCTGGCAGGGAGCCCCCAGAGTGTGGTGGTAAATAACTCCTTTTTGAACTGGCAACTTGTCGCAAGTGGGGCCCCTCAGGGATCGATATTGGGCCCAAATGCTGTTTAATATCTTCATAAGTGATCTGGATGATGGGACTGAGTGTTCCCTGATGAAGTTTACAGGTAATACCAAACAAAGTGGGAAGCAGACACTTCAGAAGGGAGAGTCACCCTGCAGGAAGACCTGGATAGGTGGGTAGAGTGGGCTAGCAAGAATGTTATGAAGTTCAATAAAGACGCATGTAAGGTCTTGGAGCAAGGAAATCGTAATCCAGGAATGCAGTACAGGCTGGGATCTACCTGGGTGAGGAGGAGCTCTGTGGAAATGGACCTGGGGGTCCTGGTGGACCACAAGCTTAATATGAGTGTAGAGTGTGCTGTGCAGCAAAGAAAGCCAACGGGATGCTGGGTTGCATCAACAAGGGCATTACCAGCAGAGATTAAGAGCTCATTATCCCACTCAGTGCTTTTAAGGCCACATCTGGAATACCATATTCAGTTTTGGTCCTCATTATACAAAAAAGATGTGGACAAGCTGGAGAGAGTCAAGAGAAGGGCGATAAAGATGATCAAAGGACTGTGAAGCCTTCCATACGAGGAAAAGCTGATAGAACTGGTTTTGCTCACCCTTGAGAAAAGGATGCTGGGGTGAGACCTTATCAATATGTTCCAGTATTTACAGGGTGCCTACAAATAAAATGGAGACTCCCTTCTTACAAGGAGTCACATGGAAAGGACCCAAGTTACTCCTAGGGACATTCTGACTGGACAAAAGAGGAAATTTTTTCACAATAAGAACAACCAGCCACTGAAATAATATCCCCAGGGAAGTGGTGGATTCCCCAGCACTGGATACTTTTAAGATTCAACTGGACAGGATGCTGGACCACCTTATATAGACTGCGCTTTTGCCAAGAACATTTCGACCAGGTAATCCTTGAGGTCCCTTACAACCTGTAATTCTATGATTCTATGATTCTATTAATAACTTGCATTTTGCAAATACAGGCCCTGGAATATAAGAACGAAAAACTGAAAAACTCAGTTGAAATCTCTTTTTCTGGATGAAGGAGAGAAAGAAGAATATTTTAATAAACTGCATAGATAGGAGCTCTGGATTTATTTTCTCTGGAAACCAAAATTTTAAATCACTTTTACAAAACCTAATCTGCAAGAACATTGTACCAAATATGTCCAGGAGACAAAGAGGATCTTCTATCAAAAAAATCACCATAATTGCAAGAGGCAAGTGACAACTGGCAAAAGATTATTTCAGACATGAAGAAGCGGCTTCTTTCAATGGAAAGAACAATTTCAAGTTATCAGCTGTAGAAAATTCAACAGAGATTTCTGGCCAGCTCAGGAAATTAAATTTCTCATCACTGATAACAAAAGCATATGAAGGTTTTACTGTGAGAGAAAAAATGAACTGTTTAAGGATTTTGTTTTCATTAACATAATTAAGCTATAAATTAAGATACTATTTTGCATATTAAAAAGTATAAATAACAAGTTTTGTGATGAATTAAATAAACCCTTTCAAATGGCACCATCTACTAAAATTTGCACATTATTGTCCATCATTTATTACTGTGGGTCAAATTCTACTTAATTTTTATTTGGAGACACTCCTCTCTATCATTGTGAGTTTTGTTCATCTGTATTGGCACAACCAATTTACTTTCATGTACAACATTGAGCTCACCATCCTCTATTAAAAGCCTGCTAACCGTGCTGCTTGCACAGGATGACTGATACCACTGGCCACTTTCTGAATGCAGTTCCTATATTTGATACACAGAACTCCACATTTGCCTCTCAGTTCAGGACCTACAGTGCAAAAGGAACTCTGATGTCCTTCAGGATGCACTCTTTAATTGTGGTCTTCAGGACAGTAAGTATTCTGTCTACTGTTTTTTGCATGTGTATCAGAATAGCTTCATATGTTCGACACAATCATGTGCCAGACTGAGGTGATGTCTGAGTGCACCCTCCATGTATGTACAAATATGATAGGAATGTTTCTGTAATGGGTGGGGAAGAAGGGAATACCTCAAGAAGTATCACCCCTTGGAGAAGAAGCCTGTCAACTTCAATGCATGGTTGAATAGTTCAACTCAAATCTCTCCTAGGACTGACTAGAAGAGGTTCTTTGCTAGCATCTCTCAACCTTGCATGACTATTATGTGTTAAATATATTCACTTCACATTATTCAAAGGTCTGATTTCTGTTAAGGCAATCAATCAATCAAAACCTTCCACTAAACTTTTCAAATAACAAACTTTTGGGACTGTATCCTGAAACTTAGTTGTTTTCACAGCAATGTGTCCTTGATAAAAAGGCTTCCAAAGGCCTTTCCAAACCTCAGTGAACACAGGAGAACAAAGGTGACAGACCTCTAGGGCTGCCCAGAGCCTCACATTTAGGGGTCTTTGTCCCACAAGAGGTTGCTGGACCAGCCTAATCCCTGCTCCAGAGGGGAAAGGGGGCTAATAATCAGCATGTATGTCATGTCAACAACTGGTGTAATATCTTCTTGTCATAATCCTGAAGTGCATAGTTAGGTTTTTCACATTAAACTTTATATAGTGTTATATCCTCTCTGAATGAAATTTCAGCATCATATGGAGATGCATTACTAAATGTCTAGCCAGAGCTTTTCAGATCTTGAGGACAAGCAGTTGCTTCTTTGGTTTCATACACAGTTCTTTGGAGATGATTGACAAGAACATTTAAGTGTGGTCAAGGTAAGCCAAGGATTCTAACAATTCTGATTTGGGTTGATACACTTTGTCAAAGGTCTTTTTCTTGCAGCTGTAGAAAAGAAGTTAGTGTCTACAACCAATTCATATTGGATGCCCACACTTACCAGTGGAGACTACCTTTAAATCAGGTAATTAAGATATGAGGAAATATCCATGTTTTCTGAGTCTAGCACTTGTTTTTTGGGAGACCTCTTACTAATTACCCATGCCATATGATACGTATACAGAAAGCATTCTCTGCAAAAAAGCTGATTACCTACCTGGTACAATCTGGAAGTCTAAATGAGGCTAAGAAATCTAGAAACCTATTCTGCTTAGGTAGATCCTGAACTTGCATAAAATTAGACAGAAGACAGATTAGGAAAGAGTTGAAAGGTAAGAAAGAGAGGCAGAAAGAGACAGAGAGACAGAGACACGCAAACACAGAAAACATCACCAATCCCTCGTTCTAGAATGTGTCTTCTCTTCAGGCAGAAATCTTCATTTCAGGCAGAAACTCCTTGCCTGGAGTGGTGACAGGTCGACAGGGAGTACAGTTCAGGCTTCACCTTTTATACAGTTCAGTCCGGTCCAGTCCTGGACCACCCCTTGTGGGGGGCCCTGCATCCAGGTCACCTTCGGGGTTGGCCTTCAGGGAGGCAGCAGCCCTGCATCCAGGTTAGCTTCGGGGGGAGAGGCAGCTCGTTCTCCACCAGGGAAACGACTCCAGCCCTCAGCACCCATGCCCCACTGTAGGGGCATTCTATGCTGACATAGAGTTTTAACTATGATATTAATTTTAGACTTTATAATTGTAAGAGTAATAGAGAATCCTAAATGTAGTGGTGTTTTGTGTTAAGGTGGAATTTTAGCTACGACACTAACTTTAGAGTTTGTAATAATAAGGTTGACAGAGGATCCTGGGAAAGAAGAAAAATAACCAGATGTCCAAAGGTATCCAATTATACAGAATACGAGAAAGATAAGGGGAAACTGAGGGAAGATAATTAGCACAACTAAGTTATTTCAGAGGTTGTGTTGACATAGCTTTGAAGGCAGCTTTCCCAGGATCCAGAATAGCCAATAGTGACTTTGTTGTCAAGAATCTAAAATTATTGTATCCAATTAGCAGCTGCTAAGTTTGAAAAAATTTAGTATAAAAGTAAGTGCGTAACACATAATAAATGGCTTTTACCCTCATCATAATTGACTCGTCTGGCTGGTGTCCAAGAGTTCTGCGCGCTGAGCATTGAGCCCCCCTCGTGCCTGACTAAGAACTCTGCTGGTGGACTACACCCCACCTCAGCAGGGGTGCCATCACTCAAAACATTAATGACTCGCTAATGTCCTTTCACAAAAGAACTATTCTTCCAACATGCGCTGCTTGAGCTGTTCATAGACATGGTGGCATCTCCTCTTTAGAAATGTTCTGTCCAAGTGCTCTGCCCAAGCAGTCCTGGTGGAGCCTCTTGTTTAGAAAATGTTCTGCCCATTGTTTGAGGCATAAACATGGATCATCTGGGAGGGGATGGGTAGGAGTCCAGTCCCAGACATGGTCCTAATAAAATAATTTTTTTTAACAATGTATATATGAAAGCCTGATTTTTCAATTTTCAAGAGCTTTGTAACAATGCTTCCTGATATAAAGATGATAGGTCTCATTAGATATTACTGCAATAAAACATAAATCTTCGGTGCCACACCTGCATATCCAGAACACATGCATTGTGATGGTTATGACTACAGAGATGCTGTAGCCTCTGAGCACATCCCTCCCAGTAGATCCACGACTGTATTTCTTCTGGAGACACTGCTGTGCAAGACACTGCTGGAAAAATAGGTTTTTGTTTGTTTGTTTGTTTGTTTTCTGGAGACAAAAGGGGAGGCTGTGTATCAAAACAAGAAAATAAAATGTTGGGTTTTCTTAAATTGGATTCCTTGACTGCTAGACCCTTTCACAGACTATAAAGGAGTTTAACCCTTCCACAGAGCCTCATGTCTCCCATTGGTCTTCCTGGGACTAGTCTGTGAAGCAGAGATCCTAGTTGAACTTCGGGCATGGATTAGAATCTCCTCTTATATTTCATTTTGTTTTCCAAGCTTGGGATTTACCTTGTCTGTAATAGCAACAAGGACATTGTTCTTTGCATCATATGAGGATTACAGTGAGATTTCATTGGGTACCTTCCCTGAAGCTGTTGGATTTTTGCCTGTAGAGAAATAATTGAACAAAAGTAAAAGCCACATAAGGAATGCTCTGTATTAGGAGAATGCTCTGTATTAGGATAATACCTCCATACAGAAAAAGCATAAGTCACTAAATAAAATGCTTTTGAAAGGATTTTTTTCTAGACAACTGAGCTTGTATCAAGATTTAATCAAAAGTATATTATTCCAGTTCCACTTCATTACATTATTATCTGTTCATCTTATTGAAGGATCTTTAGAGACCAGATTAGTTTGAGATTTTCACAGTATCAGAATATCTTAAAACAAGAAGTAAACCTAAGCCTAAACATATCAGTTGGTGAGTGGAACTGAATAGAACTGCAAAAACAACTTAGTTACTTTTAGCTACAAGATCTAGCCCTTAGGTCACACTGACTGTTGAGCCCAATGAGTCCAATGTTGTGGTAAATATTCATGGATTACTAAGCAAAAAAGAGAGTTGAATAATAAAATAATTTAGCACATGGCAGTGGATTTCAGATTCCTGCAGTGGATAAACTGGCACCTAAAGGAGACTCCAGTTATACGTGGGATGGAAAATACTACAGCTATATTCTATAAAAGAAAACAGGCACCATCTCTTTACATGACAGTATGGGGAAGCCTACAAGTGTAACCTAGAGTGTGGGGTCTGGGAGGAAGGGTGGGTGAGAATGTGACACTTGAAACTTACATGGCATAACCATATGATCACCTCATTATTTGTTTTAATATGAAAGATTTTTTCAAAAAAATGCATTTTTCTTAAATATATATTTCTTTTAGAAAGTTACACCAATATACCATGACATGGAGGAGGTGGGGAGGAATTGCTTTCTTATAGATGTCTCCAGCAGGCATTAATAAGAGGCTGAGCAAAGCAGACATTACTTATCATCACTTGAGATTTTTCTAGATGTGCATCCTGGAGGGGAGTTACAGTTGATGTGGTAACGTAACAGATATTTGAACTCCACCTAAGGCCAGTACCACAGCAAGATGCATGCTGCCTCATTAACATTGCTTATGCAATGACCTGACAACTCATTTACATCTTACTAATGCATTACCATTGCTAAAATGTATTTTACTCTTCTGTAGTTTCTTCCAGATATAAATGTTAGCTATTTAAATCACTATTAGTTACTTTCAAATGCATATAAACTGTTAAAGGGGTGCTTGTTCAACAGTTTATGAAATATATTAACATATTCTGCATTGTGCCAGGTAAGTTTATGTGTAAAGTAATACCGTTTACCAAGTTACTAAGGGGGTTTTTTGGTATTTTCTTTCCTGCCTCCTTTTGTTACACATAACTTATTTTTTTTAGTCTCCTGAGATATTAGACAAAAATATCCTGCTGATGGATCAGAGTCCAAAGATATTCATTCTTGGTTTTGATGCCAATAGGATTTGGGTAGGAAAATCACTGTGGAGGAGATTATGAACAATGCTTGAAAATCTTATCCGGTCCTTGTCAGTCCTTATCCTTTGTGCTTTAGGAGTTTTTTAACACAGCATCTGTCATATCTGCCAAATTGGAGTTTATTGGATTCATTGATTATCACTGCCACATTGAACTTAGCAGAGGATAACCTTCAACACCACAAGGGTTAAATGTGATACTAGCCTTGTGTCGTCTGACCTAAAAAGCAGAGACATCAGACCTCCAGGGAGTAGAATAGACAAGTAAGAAAAATGAGTAGTATTATGAAAGGAAAACTCAAATAATGAATTAATCTTTGTGTTTCTTTTCTGGAAGTTACTGATGACATGTTCAGAATAGTCAAAGAGATTTTTTATTCCTCCTGTTTCAAGACACAGACTATAGTTTAGCCTGTCTGTACTTTAAGAACTGAGAAGCTCCTTAAAGCAGAGGGTCTAAATGCTCCCTCAATGCTATGACTGTGACACAGCACCTTTACTAAGCCTGGCTGTGACAAATGTTGAGGCTTTGAACTTTAAAGGACAATGGAAAGGTTTGAATGATTATGCTTTACCCAGTTAAGAATAAGGGGAATAGCCATTCTCATGCATAAGAGTCTGCCACTTCATGTAATTAAATTCTGTCAGACTACATACAGCAGGTGTATTTTAATTAAATTTCTCCTCTTTTACATTAGGAACAGTATGCAGTCTCTGTGACTCTTCTCCATCTTGCCCTCCCTCCTCCCCTCAAATCTCTCCAAGTAGCTGAGATACTCTCTGGGAAAAGGTTAGACAATACCTATAAGTAGGGACTAGAATTTACTAGACGAACTTTAAATAAAACTAAGCCATGGGAAAACATTACAAAAATTGTTTATTTAAACAGTTAGTCCTCGAGTAGAAAGAAAATGACTTTTGGTCCTGGTCTATAGATTTCATTTGGCAGCACTTTCTGAAATCTAAATATGAAAAAAATCTTCTAACTAGTATAGGCTTTAGTCTTCAAAATAATTTTCATATATTATTTAACCTTTTTCACAGGTAATTCAAGCACTTGTAAAATATATTCTTTCTGTTGGTTTATTCACTAACACCTACTGGTGTTTGCAAGCTCAACAAAAAGTAATCTTATATATACTTTGCCTTGCTGGTTGCTAGGGATCTATATAGAAAACAGAATCCTTATAATGCTGACAAATAAAAGACAAGATCTTCACAGAACATTAAACACATTAATTTAATGTAAAACTGGAAGCTACGTTTTAAAATGTAAACCAGGATGTAAGTTTAAAAGTGAATGTATTGTTTAACGTAAATGGAAAAAGAAGCAGAAGAAACAAACTTGAATGCCAAAATACAATCAGAGCTTTTGCCATTTGCCCTAAATGAATTGCTACATTATTAATTTTGACTCATTATGGCAACATTTCCTTTCCTTTTTCAAAATTTAATTTCCTTTCCTTTCTTCACTGAATCTAACCCTTTATAATTTCTCTAAATGTTCCAACCTTTTAAGGAAAAGTAAATATAACATCCAAAACCTTTCAAACGAACAAGGAATAAACAAGCTGGCATTTCACAGCAATTCTGTATTTTATGTAAACATTTATGTTTAAGAAAAAGAAATGGCATGATAACAAAAATGCAGATCACCTGTGAGAAGAGAAAAAAATCCCAAGTATATTAGAAATACTCTTACATATAACTGGCAAGTCCTCAACAGTAGTTATATTTTCAAATATACTCACTTTCTTTTCAGTCTTCAACTTTCCAGCTCCTTCAAAGGGTTTATCAGATGACTTAAGAATGTAGCAAACAGTTCAGTCTCTTAAGAGTTCAAAGTGCAAAAAAACAAGTTGGCATTCTAATTAATTTTTTTCAGTACATGACAATTTTATTTTATCACATCTTAATTTTTATTTTCATTTAAAGAAAAGCTCCCTTGTTATTTTTCTTTCACATGCCCTTTCAGTTTTGTAAATAAAGTTGTCTTACTCATTCTATAATGTGTTTATAAGTAAGTCCATCTGGTTAATTTTATTTTAATTCAGACATTCAGCCTGTGTCTGTGTTACTGCTTCTTCTTCTTCTATCATATCTGAAATTCATCCCTTCACTCTTTGTTGTGTTCCTTATTCAGTGTTAATGTCAAGTTTAGTGACCCTAAAGCATTGTGTGATCCCCCTTATTTCTACTACCATTTTCACCTTTATTCAGCTTTCTCAACCAAAACCATCCAGAATACTGTTCATTGCCTCCACCTTTTCTCCTCTGCACACAACTCTCTGCTCTTATCTTCAATTTCACTATTTGTTTTGTTTTGGTTTAATACAACTAATATTTTATCACACTGTGGAGCTTCTCAAGGAAAAGGTGGGCATTGCCATCTTCACTCTGCCAGTACTGTGACCCTTTCTCAAGCCATCTCTGAAGGTGGTTGTTGAAGAGAGCAGCCTCAATTTTGTTTCAAGTAGGAAAGGTTTTTGGAGAAATTCATAGTGCATTTCAGTAAGGGTTCACTGTAAAAAGTATTATAGAAAGGGATTCAAGCTGGGCTGTAGCTTTCCCGTGGAGAATGACGGTCTAGGGTTTCTCCAAGTTAAGCCATAAGCTCTGCTCTGTTCATCTATTCTGTCCCCATTGTCCTCCATTTTGGAGCTATTCTCTCCTAGAGAACGTGTTGCGTATGTGGACAGTGGGGACTGCAGTTATGGTTAGCTACATCAGATCACACAAAACAAGCCCTCCAGCCAACGGTGTTCTTTTGTCCTGCCCTCTAACTCCATATTTAAAGCCCTGTTTAGGGCACTGTGATCTACAGAAAGCATTTTTCCCCCCGATTTATGAAAGACATCTCTCTTAGGTTTCTGTTTAGAATTAATGGTTGACTCAGAATTGAGAGATAGATGATGATCAGAGAATAGAATGTGTTTTTAACATAAATGAGGCATGTTCATTAGTGATGAGGGTTTTCCAATTGCAGAATAACCAAGTATAAGAATATGTATAGAGAAGCTCTCACTAGAGTCCACACACAATATGTGTTGGGAAGATCAATACAGGAGGCATGCCTAGCCCCATATCATTAGAGGCGAAATGCAATCCCATGCTCAAAGTTCAATACAAATATATTTTGATTCTTAAGAGCACTTGAGAGCCTCACTGATCAATTTAACTCTGGTGTCAAACGGAAGTCTGCTTTGAATCCGCAGAAACCATTAGCTTCCACAGAGCCAGAATATTTTAGGAAAGTGTGTTATGACTAGCCCATGACCCAGAGCATTCTGGCAATTTTGTGTAAAGTAAGTATGTATGTCGGATAAAACATTAACATCAAAATCACCATCTCATATGTGTATTATTCATAATACAGGCTTATTCTAGTCCTGATATAATCTATGTGGGCATACTTTATATGTGGTTGTGAGACATTAACTTTCCTCATAAGACTAGAAAAAATGAAATGTTAATAAAATAATGTATTTAATTCTTCAATCCAAAAAACTAGCATAAGATATTTGAGTCTATTCAAAATGGGAAAATAATTCTTTAATTTATTTTGTTCAATGCATTTTACCAAAAGCTGGGCTATTTATTCTCCTTCTCCTAGTGATAATTTTGAAATCAGTTGTGATTTTGAGAATTTAAGCAGCTGTTGAGTTAAACTGCCATGCACCTCCATATGTTGATTTTGTCTAGAGAGGTACAACCAAGTTTCTCAGAGAGATTAACTTCTGCACTGCAGTAGAGCTGGTTAAAAGGGCAGTTTCCAATATACTTTATCTGAGGGAACTTTAGTTCTCATTGTTACTCAGCTCTGTGCATTTATTGTGCCCTTAATAGGCCTTAGCCCACTAGGTGCCAAGGACTCCAGAGATTCTCTTAGAAGATACACTACAGACAACATTGCTGAGAAATAAATTCCCATCAAGCTGTCGTCATCTGGCAATTATACCAAAGTTTTGATTACTTGTTGTGTGGTGCTTCCTCTTCAGCAGAATTCATGTGAGTCAAACCAGGCCACAGGCCAGACATCCTTGATCCAAGCAAGCAATGTTGTGCAGGCTGCCTGTCCAAAGCATCTAGATTTGCTAATTCAGCACTGATTCCAGATAAACTTTAATTTAATTTATATACAACTACACTGTGAAATTGATTGTCTTTAAAGATAATTGTTCAAAAAGGCTGGGGAGTTTTTGTGCTCTAAGGTTAGCTTTGCCTCTCTGACAGTTAGCTGGATGTTTGGTACAACATCCACTGACATCTGTTTAAATATTCCTATTGATTTCCACAGTCTTCAGATGAGGTTCTAGATCTCTAATTGGCCATCTGTGTGCATATTTGCTATGACTGTCAGCACATACTGGACCTAGTCACTTCATATGCAGTTTCCAAAAAACAGTTGTAGAAACTCACTTTAAAATGCTATATTCAATAACTATTTTAGAATAATCTACTGAAAATATATCACCAAAATTCAATGAACTCTATACCTAAGTGAAAATGTGTGGTAGTACCTGCATTTAATTATAGAGACAGCAGTAGGTTCCCAAATGGGGCTTTAGAGCCCTTTCAGCTCTGGATATGCAGGTTATCTCAAAAATGTTACATTTGTTTCTTCTTCCAAGGAGAAATCTTGCACAGTTTTTAAATTGTGTTGAAAGGCTTTAAAAAAATGCGTCACTTTTACACTTCAACTGATTGTTATTCTACCTTCCAGTTTTCTACAAAAGTTACAAAAAAACCCCCTTGAAAATACATGCACAATCTTTGTTTGAAAATATGTTTAAGTTAATAAAGAATAAGAAAATGGCTAATTATAAAATAATAAATAGAAACAGTTTACAGAACTGCTACTGTCAGGCATTTACTAAGAAAATTCCTCTAGACAAAGAGGCAGTAGAAAAGTCTTTATGGTCCAGTAGGTCACAAAATAAGCACATATGCTCTAGTTATCTTTGAAGTTTAGTCAAAAAAGAAGCTTGCAGACGCCAAATAATTGTAATGTATCGTTACAAAAGAGAACTAGCTAACATAGAAGATGGTTAATGTTAATATAATTGCGTATAGCTTTTGTCATGTTACGTTTTTCTCCCCTGGTATCTTATTGTTTTTACATTTTGTTTTATCCCAATATTTTTTGATTTTTCCAAAGCATGCCCAATGTCTCTGCCTAGATAATACATCTTATTAATCTTCAAAACTCTCCATACCAATATACTTATAGTGGCTGTCCATATGCATAGAATGTATTTGGGAAACTAACTTTGTTTCCTGGTACAACTGTTTATTTATACATTTATGCATGATCTCACATGGCTGGCAGTAGACTAACCAAGGTATGGATTCTTTTTTAAAATACTTGCTACATATACTTATTATATACATACAATATAGATAACATTTTATAATATTATATATTATATAATTGCAATTTTATGTATAAGTATTGATATATGAATTTGTTGTTCTCATTCTTTTTTACATAAGGCGTGTTCAAAAAGAACAATGACAAAAAAGGGTCACTGCAAGAAATAACAAGTTTTAATTCCTTTTTGACTGTCAACATCTATTTGGAAAACTGTATTAGTTCATCTGTTCTGTGAAGATCAGAATAAACACGGTAGTAGAGTGGAACGTGAAACACATCCATAGTGTTCCCCAAGAGTCTAATTTCCGCATACAACATAACATAAACCACAGCAGAAAACTAATTTTTTTACCTACATGTACCTCATGTCATACTCTAGATATGGGCCAAATGTCTGCCAAATATATTATTCCAGCTGGTAACATTTTGCGTTTTCCTGCAAAGGTGTATGGCAATAGCAAACCATTCAGTAAACTTTTATATCTACATTGCCTTTTTAAAGGTATTATTAACATAATCTTTCTCTAGTCTATTCAGTAGAAACTGGTAAATGCAATCCAGGATTATTTTCTTAAATTTTCCCATTTGTGAGGTGTATGGAATTTTTAATCAAGAAAAGCAACTATCTATATGAAACTAGAATCCAAAACAGAATTATGATCCTGCTTTCAAACTCCATATTAATTTGCATCTCATTTAGCAGCAGCAGTGATGGTTCAATTTTATTGCAGAAACAGAAGGATAAGCAAGCAGTTTGTTAAAGAAGAAACTGAAAGGCAACAGTTGCAAATACTTGAAAATTAAGGCGCACTTTTAGATTAGCAAGTTGTTAGTGTCCACCAAAGAGGAGAAAAACAAGCAACTCATTGACCACCTCTCACAACATATGACAGAAAAGAATGAATCAGACAATAAGAACAAGTAAAGCTAAGAAATAAAATTGTGTGCTTGTACATAAAAATTTGAACATCTTCACAAGTAAAAAACCACAAACAGTTGGATAATAAAAAACCGAATTGATAATTAAAGGAAAACAGGCATGTACCTGAACAAAAAGAGCATTAAAGAAAGCAACGGAAAGCAACAGAATAAACCAAAGGAGCACAGTTACTCAAACATGTTGCTTAAAAGGACAAACAAGTGCAAAATTATTATCCCCCTATAGCTAAGTTCCAGTGTCTCTCATGACCAAAACACTAAGGAGAAAAGCTGTCCCATGGTGAGGTCAGACCACGGCAAGGTCACTGCTGAGATGACAAACAAAAAGGTGCTGAATAGGTTAATCCAGCAGGAAGACACTATATCTTAGCTGAACTGCAACAAATGGGACAGATCCCAGATCTTACTGGGGTCAAGTTTCTAAATGCAACCAGATAATGTACCAACCAGTGATAATGGAAAGGCAAAGCTCTTTTTGCCTTGTGGGTTAACTGCAGTAACTTTTACCACTTACATCAGTGATACCTTGATGCTGTAATTACTCACTGCATGTGTCTGTTGGTATTTGCAGTGTACTTATTTACTGCCCACTTTCAGGTTGGAAAGCTGCTGTGGGAAGTGCAGATGGCTTGTCCCACTGAAAATAAACCAATGTAATTTCTTTTTTTTTGCTTTTTCAGAGGAGCAAGCCATTTTTCAACTCTGATGTATTTTACAGTTGGCTGAGCCTGCAGAATAAGCTACAAACATGAAGAAACTCTGTATGAATTTTGCTGAAACTTAATAATTACTCTAATGTTAAATGTGCAGCATGTATAGATTCAGAGATGGATGTAGGGGAATGAACTCTAAGTTTTGTTTAGCTCTGAATATAGAGCTGTTCGTTACATGGATTGAAGTCTTTTAGAAAAAGAAACTGGCCATTTCCTCTGGGTATTTTTTTGAACTCAGATTTCAATACTTGACAGCTGGAAGCATTTTGTGTTTCTTGCTACGGATTGTAAGTAGGAATAAAATGGGAATAGATGTCATTCACACAAGGGCACAATTTCTCTTTATATTAAATTATTTTATTTCTATTTAGGCTTAATTTTTAACATGTATGAAAAGCAATTATAGTTATACCTAAAGATATGATTAAACTACAAAGCTGCAGGAATGAGTTACAACATTTTTTTTTAATTATGAGAGATCTACCTTATGCATTTGAAACAGTGACTAATCTTTACCCTTGAAAAAGTTAATAGTTTTCTATTGCATTAAAAATTTTCAAAGCTTACATCTAACACCTTATGTCGTTGGTAAAGAACTAATGAGTACTTTATTAAGGAATATTAATAGACAGCATAAATTATCTTGCAGGTATTACTGAAAACACTTCTCTCCCAATAAAATGCTGTTGAGTCTTCACTACAGTGAGTTTAAAATAGCTGACATTGTAATATGACCTGCCAGAATAGGTCTATTCTGAATGAATGGCTAAAGTAATAGAGGTTGAAACTGAAGTGGAGATATTTGCCCAATCTCTGCAATTTTTTTTTTTTTTGTATTGGATGACATTCTGAAAAAAATGCTTGCATTTTGGAACTAAAATTACTTTTCTTGCCTGTAGGCAGCTGAGTTGGTCCAGAGCTGGTGGGCAAAAGGGGCAGTCAGGAAGTTATGTCATGGCAATCTCACTGCAAGGTTGATGCAGAGGGACCTTGTGGTCCAATAAAAACAAATGCATTACTGTTACGTATATTTGAACTGTGTGCAATTTGCTGTTTTACAAAGAGACTTGTCAGGTTCTCATAAACAGAGACAAGTAACAGCATATTGCTTTTGCGTTTCTTTTAGCTGAATTCAGTGTATGTCAACAAGAGATTCAAATCTCGCTGTTCTTCAAAAACAAGGAAGCTACAGAGGCATGACAAGGGCATTTTAAGCTGACAGCTAGGCTGAAGGGACACAAGGAATTATTACAACAGCAAGCAATTTAAATTACGAATGAAATGACAAACAGTTCTTGGGAAAATTTTTGTCAAAACTTTTGTATCAGACTTGCGGATTCACTAAAATTAGAACCACTGGTCTTAAAAAGCTTCTCTGAAGAAAATTGCTTAGATCCAGGATGGATTTCCTCACTAAAACCAGGTAAAGAAGGCAGAATAACCCCTAACCCAGTGGTTAGCAGGAGAGCTGAGACCAGATAAGTCACGAGTTCAGTGGTGATGCTGTTGTATGGAGATGGCATAGAATAGGCTAAAGCTTTGAATAAACCTTGATCAACTTTTATCCAGTTTTCCAAAACATTGGAAATAAAATACTTTCACAGCATTAAAAAGTCTCCCATCCTGGTGAAAAAAAAAAAAAATCTACTATTTACATGAAAAATAAATTTTATTTTGGAAAAAATTGAAATGGAATTCTGTTGTAGTTAACCATAAGAACTCTGTAGATTGTAAATCTATTAAAGAAACAAGTGGAAGGTATAATCAAACGTGATTCTGTCTTAGGGTTTTTTTCAGTGTCTTAAGTGGCAGAACATTGTGTCTCTGTGTCCTTATCTAGAATGCACACAAATGGTGCCACAGTTCATCCCAATAAAGTTCTAGAAACATCAAGGAGTCATACATCTGCATGACAGATGGCATGACTTCTTTATGTAATTTCTTCCATTTGGCATGTATTTTGTAAAAAGACAGTGGCTGAGAGAAAAGGGTGGAAATGTTGCCTCTATTCCTCATTCTCCCACTTTCTTTTGAATAAGAAGTCTCTCAAAAGAGGGAAAAAATATGTGCCCCTTTTAGGAATAACTGGAACAGCCCAACAGAATTGTAAGGCAAAATGTCTGTTGAAAAACACAGCTAGTTTCTCCTGAGTAAATCCTGGAAACCTCTTGTGAGGAGCAGAGGTCTTTCTTCCAGTGGATGGATTGTCTAGCCTCAGAGATGTAAGCATGTTTTCCTATGTGTTCAGGAGACTGAGTAGACTTTCATACACAAAATCACCGTGTATTACATGACAAGGAAGTAATCTTGGGAAAAAGATCTTGTGCTGCAAAGGGATGGGGAAAATTTGTTTCCAAACTTATTTTTCCACTGTCTCACAAAGTAAACGTATGTTACAGTCCTGAGACCTAGCTTAACAGGTGGGAAGCCCTTAGTGGGTATTCTTTAAAGAAAAAGAGGACAGGTAGTCAAATCACTTTTGAATAATCTTTTTTAATTTTATTGCTAACTTGCACATTTAAGGAAATCCTTATACCCTATACAAGTGCTGACCACCCTTTTGTCATTTTTGGCCAACTGATTAACATAACTGTTAACTGAAAGTAATTTCTTCAGCATGAAATTTCTGACTAATTCAGACCTGAAGATTACCTTGCCTATTTGAAAGCTTGTTCTCTCCTGAGCCCTGTCAATTGTTTTAGTACAAGAATTAATTTCTCCTTACAAATCTTACTCCTCTCTTGCAACCAGTTGTTTTACCTTCTCAGTACAGTATTCCCTTTGCACTGTATTCCCCAGTGTACCATTGTGTCTCCTGCCTACCTTATGTTCCTGTGATTCCTGTAACTCAAACAGGAAATACTTTTTTTTTCCCATACCCAGATGGCCTTGTCCTGATAAGTAATCCGAGTGCTAAAGAGAAATGTATTCTATTTGTCATATCATGTATTCTTATAACATCCAGTTAATCATCTGGCATTGAACTCTGAATTAATCTGTTTACATGTAGCACACAATTTATAAAGCTGAGTGCAGTTCTGTGAAAACTTGCTTCAGTAAAGATGGAGAATTATGTGGCTTATTTTGACTAACTTCACCAGCTGGATTGACATCATCAGCACATCTTGGTAGGCACTGTCGCTTTGAAACATATGTGCGACACAAGATGAGCAAGTCTTCACCATTTCTTACAGAATATTCAAAAACTTTTAGCGGTAGCTCAACTGTTTCAACATTTTCACATTCAAAGGAACCAGAGTACATGACTGAGTATTCACAAATCCTGCTCTGAATATGGTAGAATATTTTTATGAGTAACAATATTAAATCTGGGTACCTTTCTTATCTTTAAATAGTCCATACTATATAACATTTAATTTTCTATATTTGTCTTCAGAAAAAAGTTCTTATATGAAATTGTTTTTCATTGAGCTCCATCTTGAAAATCTGTTTGCTTTAATGATATCAATGCATCATATAACCTTGAAAATACCTCCCAACAATGGCATAATATAGTGCTTATTTGCACATTGAAAGCCTACTCTACAGTTTTATTCTATGTGTATATAACATATAAATAGAACATTTGTTTAAATGTTACCAGACATATATCTAAGATGGCAAACATTCCAAAATAGATACTGAAAATGACATTGCAATTATTTTAAAATAACATAATGAACTGGCATTGGTGCAGCTAGCAATAGATCATAGAAGAAAATAAAATTATGAATAAAATTCACAATCATTACAAATGAAGTTACATTGTCTGCTGAGGAAGTTGCTCTATTATTTGCAGTGTGCAATGAAGTAACTTAGTAAATAATGTGAAATCTAAAAAGTAAATACACAGTTTATTTTAAATTCCACGATTTAAGACGGATCAAATCTCAGAGATGGCTATGTCCACCAGTTCTCTGCTACCCATATTCTTTTGATCTGCAAAATACTTTTTTTTTTTCTCACCAAAATACATTGTAGTATTTTACACTTCCATGTCACATATGAAATAATACTACCTTCTTAAGATCAGGGCAGAATACCCCCCCAAGGCACATCTGTGCCTTCCAGTGCTGCCTGTGTGAGTCACTCCTCTACACTCTGTTCCTCAAAGTGAGTCAGAAACCTTTTCTCTTTTGGCTCTTCTTGTGAACCAATACCAAATTTCATGCTTCTGGAGTTACTGTATGCACTGAAACTCATACCTTTTGTTCTCCCTTGCTGCTCACTGTCTCCCCTGCACAGCTGGTTGCTCCACACCTCTCAGCACAGAGCTCCTCCCGAGGCTGGTTGTGCTGTGCTGTCACGATGCAAGCAAACCAAGCAGGTTCACCAGGTGTCAGTGACAGGTCTGACATGTCTCCAACCTGGCAAAGGGTTTTGAAGAAGGGATAAAAATTAAAGCCAGGTAGCTCCTCAAATGAGAATGTGTGGTGGCTGGGAAAGGGGTAACACCGAGGCAGGGGGTCTGGAGGAGGCAGCGCTGCAAAAGGAAGGCCTGGTAAAGTAAGACCAGGGGGTGACCTAGGAAGGCATTTACTAAATGTAGTATCCATGGCTGAATGGACAGGTATTTACTTGATTGATCTGTGAGCAAAAGAGGGAGAAATATCAGGGAGATAGAGGAGGACAGGGAGAACAAAAATCTAGGAATAAGATACTGAGACCAACAAGGCTGTCTGTGTTTTTATGTCACAACAGATGTAGGTATTATTCCAACATGCAAGAATCCAATGACAAAAATTATTCTACAATGTGTTTCTTCTTTGTGCTTCTGCTCTTTCAGTGAGCTAGCCTCTAGGAATGGATAGCTGCACATCTTTCCTCCTCTGTTTCTCTATTTGACAACATAACCCTAAGAAGAGGAATGATCCTTGCAAGCTCCCCAAGATGAACTTTTTTGTCTTCCATCACAAAACAGTGCAGTAGCCTTAAACAGCAACAGTGTTTCTCACACTAATCCCACCATCTGACTTTCTGACTTAGTCACTGTATCTGGCAGCGCAACAGAATAGCTCAGACGCTGGGTACACATCCTCCTCCCTGAAAGGAATCTCTGTCTCCCTCCTGTCTGCCCTCTCAGACACTTATTCCAGCAGACCTTTCGAGGAGTCTGTGCATTTTACCTACTGCATGGCTACAAGATATCCAGACAGCATTAATACTTTGCATTTTGAGCGTCTGTGTTTATGTTGTATGTTTTAATACTGTGCACACCCCACCGCATTCTAGATTATTAAGGACATAAAGATGCGATATCCCTTTCCAGTACAGCAGTTAATCAGGCTAAAACACAATGTAATGCATAATCTCTGTATTAGTGATAAAATATTGACACAAATGGATGGTATTCCAAACTGGTCTAATACTTTAAGAGGCTGAGTGCCCTCAGAAATAGTCAGCAGACTCCACTCCAAACGAAATTAGTGAGCTTCTGAGAGCCAGCACTTCACAGGACCAAATCCTTTAACTACATTGTAAATGCTTTCTACAAAAATAGTAATGAAAAAAAGCCCAAACCCAACAACTAAACCTTCTTATTACACGAATGTAAATGAGTAACAGATTGGCAACAGTGTGTAGATAGCAGTCTGTGAGGCAGCGAGACTGCTGGGTTACCGGGGTTGAGGGGCGTAATAGAGGACAAGATACCACAGAGAAACCAAGGGCTACACTAGAAATTGCTTCCTCACGTGGCTATTGCTACTGAAGTCTTCTGAAGTTCACAATACTGCCCACAGGAATGAATATTTGTTCATCTGAAGCCAAAGTTGTATGAGCCATTCTTTCCTAGGAAACTGTACTCGTGCTCTTTTCTGGGTCACTTTGCCAATCCCTAAGCCAAGTTGCTCCCTGTGTTGTGCCAGTACATACATTTGTACGGCCTCATAGTGACTTGGATTAACAAATCTGTCTCTTTAGGGGGAAGAGACCCAATCATAGTATTTAGGGATAGATCCAGGTCCCTAGATCATCTCCTTGTCTTGGTTCTCTACATGAACTGTCTTGGCATAAGAGAGAGGATGGGCAGACCAGATTGTAGTAGATCCTACAATTTTGCACGGAATCACAGAATCACAGAGTCAAGAATGTTAGGGATTGGAAGGGACCTCGAAAGATCATCTAGTCCAATCCCCCTGCCGGAGCAGAAACACCTACATCAGATCACACAGGAATGCATCCAGGTGGGCTTTGAATGTCTCCAGAGAAGGAGACTCCACAACCTCTCTGGGCAGCCTGTTCCAGTGCTCTGTCACCCTCACCGTGAAGAAGTTTTTTCTCATATTCAAGTGGAACCTCCTATGTTCCAGCTTGAACCCACTGCCCCTTGTCCTATCACTGGATGTCACAGAGAAGAGCCTGGCTCCATCCTCCTGAGACTCACCCTTTACATATTTATAAACATTATTGCAGTCAGCTTAACTGGGTAAAACTTTAGACTAATGCCAAAAAGCCAGTTTCATAGTCCACTTTTCCTCTTCTCCCACTGCAAGCCATACACGCCACTCCCCTTTGTGAGCACAGCTCCTTTTATGGGTATGACTAGACTTAAGAGGATACGAGTCTAACCAGGACCACTGCTTTGGCAGGAATCTGAAACCAGCTGGGAAACTGGAGAAAGAAGGGGGTGGAAAGTGAGAAATGCTTAGGGTGGCCATAACAGTATGGCTGTTGAATGTAAAACCGTAGGTACTGTAGGTCTTCAGATCTCGACACTAAATTATTCCTTCATATTCATCTTTAGCATAAAAATTGTTGGAATAAATTTTTGTCAAGGATCTTCTTTTTCAGAAAATTAAATGGAAATTTTGTTTTCCCATCTCAATTGCTTCTAAGGGGGTGCTGTAAGAAATTCAAATAGCAATCAGAAAATAATCAGGAAACAAATCTCCAGGTATAGGCAATATGTGTTCAAGCTACTGCCTACAATATTCAATCCCTACAATAATATTTGTTACCACGAGCTAATGTGTACAAAATATTGTCTCTTCCACATAACCTAGGCGTGGACCTCATTGTCCCAAGGCAATACGTAGCTCAGAAATTTAGGAAAAGAATCAGAAATGGATGAAGCATTTTTCACAGTGTATTACCAATAACCTGCAATTGCTAACTGGAAGAAGGTCTTTCCAGAATAATTTTAAATGTACAGGCATGAAAATCAAAATTCCAACAATAATACACCAGCCAGCACTGACTGGTGTACGAAACCATTTTGAGATTTCTGACCTTGACGCTGATTCTCATGGCAGCTCAGCCATAGAACTCTCTTGGATGAAGAAATATGCCTTCTGTCACATCCTTAAGTCATTACATACAGTGTACTTTAGATTACAATGATTAGTAAATTCAAGATTTCTAAAACTTCTCCAAGTCAAACAGCCTGCCTTTGATAATTCTTTGTCTTGCAAAGACAGCTCTAGGCTCAGTGCTTCCATTGGATAAAAATGTAACCTTCTGGCCTGAAAAAAGCAGCTGTTGCTCAGATAAGTATGTCCTGTATACAATGACAGGCTTTTGTTGTTACTGCTGACAAGGAGGTAATGCCTAGAGGATAACAAAGCGTTGGCAGGGAAAATTCTGAAAAAAAAAAATAAAGAAAAGAATTCTTTTGAGTACTTTATTCTGCAGTTCAAGTCAGGCACTCCCGCATCTTGCCCTGAAGCGTCTGGTGCTGGCTACAGTCAGGGGCTGGGCACTAACTTACAGCAACTCTTAAAGAATTAATGGAATCTCAAAAATTAGTGTCTCGTGTGTGATATAACCTTTGAGACTTTTTTTAAACATCCAAGCATATCTATGCTTTCTACATCATCCACTATATAAAAGAGGACAAACTTAAGAGACAATTTTGCCTGTGTACAGAATGAGAAAAGACTTCTGAAGGTCATATTACCCTTGATGCCTTCTCAGAACTTCTCTTAACTTCAGAGGGCAAATTTAATCTCCCAAAGAGTCTCCTTCCTACTGTTGCCACAGGTATAATCTCTTGCTTGATCATTTCAATATTATACGATAATAATTCAAACTTTTGTAAATAAATAAAGCTGTCAAAAGACTGCATTAAAAAAAATGTGAAGAAAACACCAGAAAAAATCAGAGCCTTTGTTCTTTGTACTACAAGTTATGAGTATGTCTCCAGAGTGACAGCCTTTCCTTTTGGGAGGACAGTAGAGGCAAGAACAGGAAAAAGGGTATTGCAAGACAGCTCTGCCTTAAACCCAGCTATTCAGTTGGTGTGTAAGGCTCACATCAGGATCTACACTTTTAGCATTTCGGCATAGTGAAGAATACACTGGAAAGGCAAAATGCTTGATTAAATCATGCCAGAGTCTGAACTTAAAGGCTTTCCATCCCCTTAGTTTGTCATGACATCACCTACAATTACACTGAACTCAAGGTGATTACACTGGTTTAATCTTTTACCCTCTTCCCTGTTCCTCCCCTCCTCTTTCTTTCCCTCCCCCCTCACCAAAACACAACCTTAGAAGTCTCCCAGTTGCAAACAAGCCTTTTAAGGTCACTCTTTGTCCCTTTCCTTTGAAGGAAAGGCAAGAAATGTGAATGAGCCTTTCACGCTTAAAATATCATCTCAGCAACTGCTGCTATTACCAAAAAGAAAAAAATTCTGATAGATTTCATATGCTTTTCAACTGAGACAATCCTTCAGATGCTAATACTATCCACACTACTTAAATAGAGGAAATGGTTTAAAAAAAATGCCTTTATCAGTTTCTCTGAAGTCAAAAGGAGTCATGTACCACTGCTTTCTTGACAGCAAGAGCTAATGAAATTATATTTGTTGCTTATATTTTATTTTTGACAGGACAAATACTGATGCTGCAAATAGCTCTGAAAACACATCAGATGTGAAAATATACAATTAAATCTCTTTCAAGTGTCTGGTAATGACAATGAAACAAATTTTGCAGTAATATCCTGTGATGGGTTGGCCCTTGGCTGGGGGCCAAACCACACACACCCGCTCACACAGTCCCTGCCCCCACCCAATGATAGGGGAGAGAATTAAAGAGGTAAATGGCAAAGAGGACTCGTGGGTTGAGATAAGGACAATTTAATTACTAAACTACAATAATATTGGAAATAATACTATATACAAAGATGCAATTGATACACAGTGATACTGCCCCTCCCCACCTGATGACCAAAGGCCCAGCCCACTCCCAGCCAATGGCCCCGAAGGAGGGAGAGAATAGGTGATACACAATTATGCTGCCCC
>WKFP01015432.1:0-29436 GCA_011057875.1 Pterocles orientalis | reverse complement strand
ATACATTGCCTGAACCCACATACCATACTTTTCTCTACTCAGAAGTACTTCTGAATTCATTAGCCTTCCTAATTTATCTTGGCATACACAAGACAGCCTTCTAAAGGTGCAATACATGGGATGCATCATTTATCTGCGAAGTAAATGAGCTAACAATATAGGTCATCAAACATTCAGCAAGTATTAATTACTTTGTGCTGAGTTCTTAATATCCAGTACATTGTGTGTTTAGATTTGTTATAGATTTACTATTGTTTCATATTTGTGTATAAAATGTTTTTATCTTTGCAATGGACTTTTAATAACAGCAACAGGGTTGTATAATGTTTTCTGACATTATTTATGTATATCTGTATTGCATGATATGTATATATTAGATGTACACTTTATCATCATGAATATCTCAGAGCAGAGGTTCTATGCATAATATACATGGAACTTTAACTGTTCTATGCATAATATACTTGGAACCATAGCTGGCTGCTGTTTCACAGAATAAATGGTTGCTACTTGCTGGAAATCAAAAAAAAAAGTGGTGTCTGAAACTGTTCATGTCCAATATAGTGTGTTGTCTTCCCTCAGATACCTGAGCAGATCCTAGAGAAAGTACCTTGTCACTGAATCTGCCTTCTGAGCTCTCCAAAGTTATGCCAAGAAATTATATCCTGTTCTTCCTTCAGCATTTGTGCCCTTTTATTTACAGCTCTGTAATACACAGATATAATTACAAATGACATAAACATGCTCAAACTGGCCTGGACGGGCTACTTCAGCCAAGTACCTGTGAAGCAGCACATGTTGACCTCTGTGGAGTCATAAGCTCATTGCTATCAGGAACTGCCACAACAAAGGAAGAGGTGTATATTTACAGGCTGCACACTGTGCTGTAGGCATACACTGTTTAACATACACATTCACTTAGCATTGCCTTTCATCGTTACTGGGAAATAACACCTGTAAGTAACTAGAGCAGTTTACATATCTAAATCTTTGATAACTTTATTCCCCTGTATAAAGGTATACTGGAAACGGTAGAAGATGTCTTGCTTTATAAGACAAAAAACTCTTTGAACCATTCTGATCTCAGAAATTGATATTTGTTTCCATCCTATGCAGGTTTTGACCAAGTATTTGGAGACGTTTGCAATGGGGGCCAATTCCAGTTTATTCCATGTAGGTCATTAGCTGTAAGGCTGTTTCCAAAATGGCTTGTAAGGAGTTTTTATAGCTAATGTTAAATAACTAAGGAGAAAAGAGTAGGGAGACATCTTGCTTTTTCTGAGAAGCAGTATTGTTTTCATCAGGTGAAGTTCACGAAAGATTGAATCACAGTATCTAATCTTCGGCCACCTCTCTCAAACATGATTTTAATGTCTTAGGTTGTGTTTACTCTAAGACCTTGGAGATGAATAAGCTGGAGGAAGCCAAAAGACATCCTTCAGCCTCAGTTGGCTCACAGATGCCACTCACCATTTGATCAAAAAACTGCTTCTTGTAACAGAACTGAATTTACCAGGGTCAATAAAATATATTGTTAAAGCAACTCGGAGTATTTTAGTGCAGGAGCAGTATAGTTGCATTCTGTTTCTTCTTTGTTATAGTTTAGCTATGAACTGCCAAATTTGTATTGAAAAAATACAGAAGACGCAAAATTCAAGAAAAAATGCTTTCACTGAACTAAATGGTGCATAAAGGCTGTACTGTTGGTTTCAAATGCATGATTCTAGGATTACGTCTCACCGAATGTCTTGCTTTCTTTGGAGGAAAAGCACAAAACATTAGTGGTTTCATTTTTTATTGAGGAATTTGAGAAAAAATTCTGGCTTTGTAAAGTTAAGTTAACTTAAACTTAACTTAGAAGAAAATATTTTACTTGAAAAAAAAAGGCTTACAGACAAAAACAGGATCCATTGAAGTGAACAGTAAAATATTTTCTTCTAGTGTTATGTCTGAAGTAAGATGGAAATATTTGGAAATGTAAATGCCAGTTTTAATGTTTCTTTTATAAAAAAAATTGTTTGTGAAGAGCTACTATGGAATGAAGAAAAGCCATGTCATTCTCATTGCTTCATTCAGTTCATGCAGCTTTATAAAAAAGTTGATTAGACATACTCCTTTCCTAATTTATAGAAGAGAATGTTTATAGAATCGTTAAGGTTGGAAAAGACCTCAAGGATCATCAAGTCCAACCCAACACCACCTAACTCACTAAACCATGTCCCTAAGCACCACATCTACATGTTTCTTGAACACCTCCAGGGATGGTGACTCCACCACTTCCCTGGGCAGCCTGTTCCAATGCCTGATCACTCTCTCAGTGAATAATTTTTTTTCTAATATCTAGCCTAAACCTCCCCTGGTGTAACTTGAGGCCATTTCCTCTTGTCCTATCACTTGTTACTTTAGAGAAGAGGCCAGCACCCACCTCACTACAACCTCCTTTCAGGTAGTTGTAGAGCCTAATGCTCCTTCTAATCATTAAAGCAAAAAAATTAACTTTCCCCTGATAATGAATTGTCAATTTGTTTAAAGATGTACTTTCCCCTTCCTTCCTCATGTCCAATGTGCGAACTTCTGTATATTCCCCATACATTGTTAATATCACACTTTTCTGAGATTTTGCAGTTTCCCTCCTAACTCTATGTACTTATATTTTATCCTTTGTTACTTGTTTCAATGAAGACTATGTTAATTTTCTTTAAGTTCAAACCTTGATTGGATTTGGATGCACTATATCATTCTGATTCCAATAAATATCCTTCTTCTTCATGTAATAGTACATAAATAATACATTGCTAGTCAATGACTTGTTGTGTAATGTATCTTTAACACTTGAAACATTGAAAAATACATGTGAATTTCTGTTAATCCACATGAAAAATGACTTAAAACAGGAGAAAGGGTACATTTTAAGGTACAATATCATTTTTTTCTAAGTTATACAGCTCCTACTGTCCTAAAGTTCAGATGCATTTTTTAATGCCTGATATTAAAAGATGGTTCACTACAAGATTCACTTTGAAGGTTTACCAGAATGAGAGAATACATGTTTATTTTCATTTTTTTTCATCTCAGAAACTGAACTAAATCAGATTTTGTTTTAAACAGCTAACGAAGAGAGAGTATGGCCTGGTTGTCATGGTTACCTGTCTGTGTTAGACCTACCACTAACTGAACCATTAAGAGTAATTCTACTAATTTATAAATGGACCTGACTACCCCTTATGTCACTTCAGCAATAATAAAAAACATAAAGGTGAAGGCAGTCTTACATTACATCTAATTATTGCCCTTTTCGTACTGACAGATCGTTGTTTATAATAATAATGGAGCAGTACATAAATCTTTATGATTGCCTTCACTGTTCTTATGTTGATCTCCCAGAAAATTTGAAAGATTTTAGAATAAGTGGACTGAACACAATAAGGGTATGAACTTAGGTTAAGCAGTATGCATAATATGTAGTGTGCAGTAGTTTTCTTCTCCAGCAAACAGTTGCTCCTTCTTCTACAGCAAGAAGCACACTGCCTTAAAATAAATGAATACAGAAGAAAAAAATAATATAAACCATCACTAATTTAACTGACCTTCTGGTAATGGCATTAAAATATTCTCTTTTTATAATATATATCTTCAAAAGAGCAAAATTTGTTTTGCAGTAATTAAGACAACTTAAAGTTGCTTCTCCTAATCTGTATCTTTTACTCTATTACTAAAGAAAAATCTGTCAGTAAAAGAAATATGAAAACAAATTACTCTTGAGATAAGTAGATTATGTAATAGTGAATCATTAGCTGCATTTCTTCATTTTTTTTCATTAGAATTTGCTACGTAGAATTAGCATAGCACAAAGTATAGACATGTTGGGGTGAAAGAAAAGGTATCATGTTATTCAAGCTCCATTCCTTCCCCTATATCAAGGAGAACTTCATTAACTGCATGGTCTACTGAAAAAGGCAACATCCTCAAAATAAAATTTATGAGCTGCCAGTCATCAGGGTAAGAGATATGGATGTGCAAAGGTTGAGATTAATTAATCAAAATAGAAAGTAAAATACTTTCTATAACATCAAGAACGAAGGAAGAGGTTAACTGGGACTTCTTCTGGTCCCCACTCCTGACTGAGAAGCAACCTAACAGCAAAATGAGTAGGACAGCAGAAGACAGAGTTCCCTCTGCCTGGCTTTCAAGCTGAAGCACCCTTTTTCTTTCCTTTGCCTTGTACTGGAGGTACCCCTGGAACTGTGGCTTTCAGCTGGGGGTCACGTCATACCAAGCCTGAGCCCAAACATTTTGCCCAAAGACATACATTTCGTCTGGACCAGATGTGGGCTTATTTATCAAATTGGTCATAACACAATATGAAGTTTTCATTAACTTTAAGCTACTGTGCTAGCTTTGTCCCAGCTGGAGTGGCACTGTTTTATCAGAGTGAAGGCTGACAGGTCAAAGTATAGCTATCCTACTGAGACAAACAAATTTTAAATGCTAAAATGTGTCTAGTACTCTAGATTGTGTGACCAGAGGACTTTTTAATTTTTATCTCCCATAGCCTGGGGGATTTACTGCGCTGTTGAATAGTGACCTGTAAACTGGTGGTATGCAGCCAGCTCTGACTCAAGAAACACTTTTTTTCAAAAAATTAAACATGTATTGAAAGTAACTTTATCTCAGAAACCCTTAACTAAATCTAGACTTAAGCTATGGTTAACCTCAGTCTGGTGGTCAGATCACCTCTGCAAAATGAGTGTTGTCTGTCCGGTAGTTGCAGGCACAGCCTACCACTTCTCCACTGGACAGTACTAATGGTTGTCTTGCTTTTGCCTAACAACAGGAAAGTAGAAGACGTTATTATCATCCTGGCAGGTTTCAAAGTATAGTGACCAAATATTAACTTATGTACCAGATAACCTGTGAAGTTCTTAGGACCATTTTCTGTTCTGATTGTCTATAAGGCCACAGCACACAACTGAGGTAAGCAGGAACTATACATATTTGAAAAATCTGTCAGAAGTATATTTTTAAGAATATTTGGGAAAACTTTTTGTTTTAAATTCCAGAAGATCTTTACAGTATTTACATGTGGCTTACTACAAATTGTTCTATGAATATGGTTTGTTCACTTTTAGAAAGACATTGGTTCCTCATAACCAGTCATAGCTAAAAAAGCTTACATTTTCAGTGTTTTTCAGTGTACTCTAAGTCTGAGCATTGAACAGATGTCCCCCCTCTTAATGGGTCTGTATCACTGTTTGAAAAGGGGTCATTAAGCTTGGATCACCAGACTGTATGGTAGATCTGTATAGCATCCTCTGTGCACCTATGATTCACACCTGTGAGCATAGCAGGGACAAAATTATTTAAACTTGTTATTTTACAAGGGTTAGAAATTCTACTGCATAAGAAAACAGGAGCCCTGTCTTATAAAGTGTCAGCATGACACCTCCTCCCAAGGACATTAGCACTAGAGCACACCCATTAACTCAGAACAAACAGCAGATGTCCCTTGGAGTGTGGGATGCTTATTTGGAAACAAATTGTGAGCAGGGATACAGAAAATCAACAGGTTTTATCCAAATAAAAGGTGCAGGGCCAAAGAAACAGCTGGCATAAACTGGGCTGTCAATTCAGGAAGATACTCCTCTTCCTATTAGTGGAGTTCTGGACACCAGAGCTTCCCAGGATTAGGAAAGGCTGCAATTAGGAGGGGGCTCAGGAAGAAGGAATTATAGCCATAAAATGACAAAAAAACCCCTAAACAAGCAAGTTGCAAGTTAGGCTCTGGATTACATTCCAATCAAATTATTAATCAAAAAAAAATCTTGTTTTAATTGGAAAACATTAAACCACTTACGTCTGATTGCGTCCCTTTAAAATGCAGTGGTTTTATGTGAGTGATAACATAAAAAGATATTACCAGCTATTCAATCAAAATTCTAAACTTTTCAATTCAAAATGTCACAACTAGGAAACAGGGCTTTATAGAGAAGTATAACTTAAGGGAACTTAATTTACTTTTGGAATGTTTAGATTCAACAGCTAAAAAAAATCCAACTCTCCTGGTTTCGGCTGGGATGGAGTTAATTTTCTTCATAGTAACTAGTATGAGCCGTTGTTTTGAATTTGTGCTGAGAAGGAGGCTGATAACATGCTGATGTTTATAGTTGTTGCCAGGACAGTCAAAGACTTTTCCACTTCTCTGCTGTGCCAGTGTCTGCAGGTGCAGGAGAAGCCGGGAGGGAGCACAGCCCCAATTAACTAGCCTAGGATTCAACCTTAGGTTTAGGATTCAGACCCAAATTGGCCAATGGTATATTCCATATCATGCACGTCCTGCCCAGTATGTAGAGGAGGCTAGGTCCGGAAGTGCTTTTTCTCTTGGGGTCATCTCTTGCTCAGTCAGGGTCAGGACCTTACTCTCTCAGTGTTGTCGTCTCCCTGTTAAAGATAGTTTCGCTCATAGAAACAAAAGATATGTGTATTTGACTTCAAATACATGTGCATCACAAATTATGTGAAGCAAAAGTAGAGGACAACGGACTGTGCTTGATATAATATAAAAATAGAATGCTTAATGAAATCTGAAGGAAGTTTGGCCAAAATAAAACAGTGGTTCATTTGTTTTGTGATTCTAGGATTAGAAAGAGGGAACTAAGTTCTTAGGCTTCAGGGAAAAAAAAAAAAAAAAAAGTCTTTTTTTGGAAATATAGATTTCCTGAGTAGAAATTTTAGAGATTTTCATGAAAGATAAGAGAGAAAAACCTATAAAAGTTGATGATTTTCTTAATATTCTCATATGTGTTAAGTAATGCTGAAAATCCCCCCTTTCCAGATCTTGGTAGTGGTACCTGCAGAACTTGTTTTCTAATTTAAACCAAATATTAGTAATATTAATTAAGAGCTCAATGCCTTATGTCTTTATATTCAAAAATAATAATAAAAAAAAGCCTTCATAGATTTAGTACTACTCTGTCTTTGGTCCTTTGGAACATAAAACCTTTCTTGGCTCATAGACTTACCCACTTTTTATGTAAAATGCAAAACAGAAAAGAGAATATTATCCTAAGTGTGTTGAGACATGGTTAAATATAATTTAAATGGTTAAGCAAAATTTAGATTAGAAAAAATACATTTAGAATAGCCAGTGGCACATTGTACTCTTTGCCTCACCAAATTATCTCCAAATTTATGTAATCTGTAGGCTATATTCTTCTACACATAAACTCTCTTTTCTAACGGTTTCTACAATCACACCATTTTTCCTTGTTTAATGAACCAAAAGGTCTATCCTTTAAAACACAGTATGAAAAGTGTGGGACCTCTAAGAAATGGAAGAAAATTACTATTATTAAATATTTATAGTAAAATAAATGTGATAGAGTATCATTATAAACTCAGTCAAAAAGGAAATACGTGATTCTTGCTATTTCTTATTGAAAAAGTTGTTTGTTAACATTCTCCCTTTATTGGCTAAAGATGCATGTGTGATGAAAATATAAAAGATTTTATGTCAACGCTTCAATGACTCACTCAGAGTGACGGTTTATTTGTTTCATTGACAATTTGAAATTTGTTCCTGACCTCCAAATCATCTCTGGGAATAATAGCATCAGTAGCATATTTGTGAGCTCCTGGAAACTAGGTAAGCAATCACTGCGTGCACCAAGAGAATTTCAAATAATCAAAACCCAGAATTTTGTCAAATGTGCCTAGGATTCAAAAAAAATGAAGAGCTTCCCTTTTTTCTTCCTTTCGGGTAAGACTCTTCCATGCTGATCTGCTGATGCCATGGTCAGAGTCAGTCCGAAGTAGCAATTCCTGTCTTTTTTTAAGAATCCATAAAAACAGTGAACTGTTTAAATAATGCTGTTATAAGCAGTAGGTCTGACTTTAGACACAGAAAAGGGCAAATATGGAGTGAGCAACTAAACTAGAATATATAGTCTAGATAGTCTATAGAATAGAGAGAGGTGTTTCGTGAGGTGAGATCAGCTGTATAAATTCTCTGAGGAGAGTTTTTTTGTTGGTTTTGTGAAGTTATTTCTTATGTTTAACAAAATAGTAATTTTACAAATGTAGGCGAGTAACTACAACTATCTGTGCAAAGAGAATGAGTTAATCTAATTACCAAAAGGTTATGTGATTAATTAATAACTACCATGATCTTATACATTTAATGCTGTAACAATACTAGCACTGTCTATGGTATCTGCATATTTTTTAACTCACAGCCTTTACAATCAAGACTTGTCTTTTCATAGCATAACTCTTATTTAATGTGCTAGCTGTTATTGCAACCCACAAACTCAACACAACTGGAGTAAAGTTGCAGTCTGGTGTCTGTTCCAGTAGCTTTGACTATTTCGTATAACTGATCATTACTCTTAGAGAATAGAGACAATCCAATGCAGTGTTAGATTTTCTGTTAAATAACCAGGGGAAGAAAGGAGTTAGACAGAGGGGGAGGTTAAAAAAAAACTTCTTACATGTGTTTCTGCCACATGTAAGTCATCTGCTACTGCTATTAGACACTGTATGGTGGAAAACAGTGTTACCAAAAATAATACAAAATTCCTCACCTCTTCTTTCCTTTACTACTCACGTTAACTGACTTTACTTCCTTCAAATCGGTGTGAAGTTGACAAGAATAAAACTAGAAAGGTTATGAGGGCAAGGGTTTTGAACTTCAGTTTTGTAATGACAGATTACAGGCTGAGGAATTGTTTTTGGTGTTTTGAGAGTTCAGTAATATGATCACACTGAGCAGACTTTCTTCCTGGTAGTGTACAACAGCGACACATGAGGAAATTATGACCATTTTTATTTCTGTAAAGCGCTTTTATAAGTTTTCTATAGACAAAAAGGTTTCCTTGAAAACCTTGTTGTGAAAATATACTGTTTTATTGTGTGATTCACATTTAATTTCTGTAAGAAAGTCACAATCACTTTGACATTAATGTCCCATAAGAGTCCATCAAGAACCGTGAGGTACTGAGTTCATAGCTACTGTAGGTAAAATCCTTGCTGTGAGGCAAGGTCTCACCAGTACATTTATTCTTGTGCAGACTGAAGAGATCAAGGCACAGTTTCTACATTCGGTAATTTTCCCTGCATGGGGTCAATGGAGGACAGCTGAAAGGCATTATCTACCCTAGAAAATCATTATTGTTTTTTATACAATTGTTTCCTGTATTTGTAGCAAAATACTATATTTATTCTAGTGACATCATTTTCCACTGTTATGCATGTTGAAGTTCCTCGATAACTTGATTGGTGGTAGGAGGAAAGAATGTTTAGTGATTTCTATGTCCTTAAATTGAAGTACATCATCATATGTGCTCATTCTTATTAGGCTTTATTTGGCAAGTTGAGGTCAGAGATAGGCCAATTAACTTCCAGGTTTTGGACTAATAAAGAAGATGATATAGACAACAGTCTCATATTTCAAAGCCCAGTAAATTATCTGGCTGTTCCAAGCCATTGAATCCAGTGTCTTTTGCAGTGTACAGTACCCTAATTGCACATTGTGCTTAACATGAAAAAAAACATATATGTTATTCTATTGGAGTTGAGTCATGCCTACCTTCATTAAATTCCACATCAAATTATTAAGATAGACATTTTAGGACATCATAATGTATTCATTCTAGTTTATGTCAGTTTATCCACAGTCCTGCCTGTGTCTGGTTTGAGGGATAAGGAGGAAATGTAAACCTATTTCTCTATTTTCACTTTTAAAAAAAATCCTTAATGTTAATGGTGAAAAGACAGAATAAAAGTATACTGAGGAACAGTATTTAAACAGTTGTTTTTACCTGAACTTGGGAGCTTTGGTGACTACCAAATCAACTGCAGTGCAGTATGTCTGCTCTCAAAAAAAGCCTTTTTTTTCTTTTTATAATCTTTGCTAAACATTGCTAAAAGCAAGCTACCTCCTAGATATGATCCCCTGGAAAAGAATGAGCAGACTTAATTCTCTGTTGTCTTGTATGTTATACAAGATTTTTAATGGTGTCTTTGTGGCTTTTTTAATAGCGATGCAGAATAGAAGCAAGTTGTTTCTATTCCGATATAACATTTTGTGCCCACTTTACTTTTTATTTACATCTTTGCAGTCAGGAATAAGGGTCTAAATCTTCAAAAGTAAGCTAACTTGATCTTACCATCTCCAAATTTTCTCAGTTTTATTTGGAGAAACTAACTTTCTAACATAAATTGCTTTGAAATCCAAAGAATAAAAATAGTGCTATTTTTATTTTCATTCTGATTACAGCAAAGTAAAGGTGCCTGAATGATCAAGTAATGTGTTGCTCCAGTACTTCTTTAGGAGTTCAGAGTGAGGCATCTCTGTTTTATGAACCATACAGCT
The DNA here is from genome assembly GCA_011057875.1 of Pterocles orientalis. Taxonomy (NCBI): domain Eukaryota; kingdom Metazoa; phylum Chordata; class Aves; order Pterocliformes; family Pteroclidae; genus Pterocles; species Pterocles orientalis. The sequence continues at coordinate 19,067 of WKFP01015432.1, read as the reverse complement.
ATTTTAGTCTGGTACTATGTCCAAGCTAATGAGCCCCACGAAAAGCAGCTTAGCTGATGTAGGGCAACTGACCAAAATAACAGCCCACTGGGACAGTGTGTAGCCCTAGAGAGGATGGTCAGGGCCATGGGAGGCTAGTGATGCCCTCACGACCTTCATAAAAGAAAGAAAACACACAGTAGACAGAGCACCAGATCAATGACTGTAAATTAGAGATAAGTGGAAACAAAATAGATTATGGAAATGCCTATAGTGGGAAAGAGGAAGAGCTAGCAGAGAACATAAGCTTAGCAACACCAAGAGGAATTTTATTTTTATCCACAGGAGACACCAAGCTGACCACTACACTGACCCAAAGAACAAAAGTGTGATTTATCTTCCAGCACCAAGGATATTTAGTGTGAGTCTGAGGCTGGAAATTATTTTTAAGGGAAGTCCACAGCATGTGTGAGGTGTCCTTCATGTCAAGACAGATGATGCAGCTCTGTTCTCCAGTGAAATGATCCAGGGGCAATAATGATGAGCAGGGTATCAAAAGAAAAGGGTGGAGAGGTTTACAATGATCTGAGTGGAATTCTTCAAATCCCTAGAGAAGGTGGTAAAAGATGACAAGATACTAAAGATCACTAAGCCACAAAAGAAAGAATTCCGTAAAACTATCGGGAGTTCAGACTGCACAGTCACTGGTAAAAACAATTTATGTTTTAATCTTACGTAGATTAAGATCAACACACAGTCCCTCTTCAGCCACTGTCAGATTTCCCCTGGGTTATTGACCTGCTTTGTCCATTCTGTTCCTTTAAATTAGGACCACACCATCTTTTCATGACATGATTTCGCATTATAGAGATTGTTTAGCAGTATGCACCTTTTTTATTAAGAGCATTGCCTCTGTGAGAAAACATAAGTCCTTTCTCTGATTGTTGACTACCAAGGCAATAAAAAAGAGTCTACTTTTTTCCAGATAGTATTTCTGATAGACATCAGAACCAGTAAGAATGATACTAGATTAGTGTGTGGATTTTTCATACAAATAATGTCGGTATCTCCTGCAGTTTAATTCTGAGATCCTAGTGAACAATGTCTTCAGATGGATTTGTTTCAGTAGACCAAAGGCAATGTACTCATTCTCCTTTCCTAGCGATCTGATGTGTTGTTTTTGTCTCGCATGGCTCACCATGGTGTGCTGAGGATGATCAGTTTAGAAACTCATGGTGTAAAGTTTCAAGTAAAAGTCATGCTTGAATGTTGATAAAGGAGACCTCTGACAATGTACATGAAACCTTCTACTTGGCTTCTCTAGCTGGCTTGATCATTCCATAAACTCTTCCTTAACAATTAAAGCTAAGAAATGCAAACTAGCCATGCAATGTTACAGTAGGAACAGAAGTGATCAATTTGTCTCTCCTAATGACAGTTTTCAAATTGCAAAGATTGTCATAGAAGTGATCTGCCCAATGCTATGCATTTGTCATGTCATTTGTGAGATAGGAAGTGGTGCTCTGGCACTCATGACTGGCTACTAGGGAGGGCTTGATGGGTTTTTCCCATGAGGCTAATATTTTATTTTGTGGAGTTCTTCAGAGGCAAAAAGTCTGCATCCCGGACTCTCTTGCAAAAAAAGGAGTTGTGTCAATCACAGTGAAAGCTAGTTTGTGTGAAGAAGTACAGAAAAGGTGGAGAAGTAGCAAAGGAATAGTTCTGCAAGTACTTACCAAGGATAAGGCTGTTTCATATCATAGATAGGAGCCTAGGGGTAGCCTACATTGTTTGGATAAGTGTATCCAAAACACTTATTGGCACATACAGAAATTATTCATCTGGCATGGAATAATCACAGCAGAGTTAAATTTAAGTGCATAGTTTTGGAAAATCATCTAATGATACTTGATTTTCAGCTCAAGACACTTATGTGCCAATCAAAGAGTGAATAATTGCTCTCTAAAGCACTGAATGAGCCTCATTAGATCCAGAACATTGTATACATACACACATGCTCAGATATTCTAACAAAAATTCATCAAATTGGGGTAGATATTTCCTGATTGGAAAACAGCAAATAAAGAAGTTGGCTCAGATCTTTTCAGCAGGCTAAGTAAAGTAGGAATCTGCATTACTTTCTTCTCCTCTCTGAGAGGTCAAAGAGAAAAAAAAATTGTCCATAAAAATGATGAAACAGCTCTGTAAGTGACTTACTCTGTAATTCTAGTAATGATTTACTCTGTTCTGCATCAGTCTACTTTGACACAGATTGTTTTTCTGGTTAACTTTTAATATCAAAGAAATAAATACAACTGGTTAAGTGCAAAATGTTCAGAATGTGCCAGTACTAAAGTAACAAAATTTGACTTCTTTTGAACTAGATGATCTTTAAGGTCCCTTCCAACCCAAACCATTCTATGGTTCTATGACTGTAACTGTGCTAAAACCTTTGTGCAAACCAGTGATAAATTTGTGGTTTTTCACCCTTTTCAGCAATGTCTGTATATAGGAACACAACTACCCTTAGATATTAATTTTCCTTTTCTTCAGTGGAATTACAAAGACAGAATTAGAAATAACAGTTAAACAATTACACTTCAAAAGTGAAAAGGGGAAAATACGAACATATTGTAATACAGGAACAAAAAAGAAATACAAAGACTATCAGGAAGAGAAGGTAGATAAAATTCAGGTTGTGCTGAAGTGGGCAAAGAGGAAAGTGTTAGGTATGGAGAAGCATGTGCATGTTTTTTTGTTTGTGTGTTATTTTACTCAGATGTACTCACAGCATTGTCTCATGTTCGAAAGCTTTTCTTGGGCAATTTTCATCTCTTTGTGGTGGCCAGACTTCCAGGTACACACTGTGGGTTTATGCCCCCTTCATTTCCTCTTCAGCTTTAGTCTCTTCACTTTAGCTACTCTTCAGCTGAACTCATGTTCTTCATATTTAGTCAGATTCCATTTAGCATCTGTCACATTTCACATCTGTAATTTCAAATTACACGGCTAGCTTGTAATGCAAGTTGTTTTTTTAAATTGGGAAAAAAATGAATTGTGGAGTTGTATTCAGAGCAAATGGACAAAAGAGAACTTCTAAACTGTAAGGGTTCAATTATTGCCTGCTGAACCACAGAACCTGCAGTTGTCTGATTTAGTGACACCTCTCTTAAATAAGGCAGGGAATAGGGGGGTGTCCTCTGTGTGATTAGTCTTAAATAGAAACAGAAGAAACAATTCAGGGATGCTTGCTGGTCTTTGTTACAAGTATCTAATAGGAAACAACTAAACTAGCTCTCCCGTACATACTTTTCATTCTTAAGAAATTCATATTTCATTTAGGTTTGCCTTCCAGGTAAGAATATAGCATAGTTATATAATCCGTATTTTGTAATCTGGTCAACTCCTGAAACAACTGAAGCAGCTCAGTGGTTCTTCAGTAACTAGTGCACTGGGACCATGTTAAAAATAGACAACACACAGAAGTTGTCTACATTGCTATGTGAGTTTTTCAAAATTTCTTTCAAAGAAATTAATTCAAGTTAACTGATAAGGGCTCAGGACAGAGTGACTGAAAAGAAGAACATTCATTTATTCTAAATTAAATTTGGAATAGGTGAAATGAAGATGATAGTCTTATTTAGTAGACCCAGTACAACATCTACCCTAGTTAACCTAACATTTGGTTTGAGTGCCACATATATAACGCTATTCTCTCTGGTCTTCTGTGAAGAACTATAGAGGACACTATTCAGCTGAAAAAGATAGCTGGTACAAAAGTTGCAAGACTAAGAGCATAGAATTGTGGAAGGTACTAAGCAGAAAGAGGAGAGATGGTTCTATTATTTTCCCTCAAAAATCAATCATACTTGTTAGGAATTGCCGACTCCAATAGCCCAAGAGAGGCGAGGCTGCCACAGCCCCATTTTCTCAGGGTTGGCAAGCAGAAAGGCTGAGCATGAACTCCCAACAGACACACACGTACACACATGGATATGCACAGCCAGCCACGCAGATCACCACAAACGGACACACTCAGCACTCCCACAAGAAAAACAACACCAATTACCTCATCCTGTTACCTTCTCTGGTTAATCAGAACGAAAGCCCATTAGTGGAAAGTATATGCATAAATTTACATATATATGGTATGAATCTCTCCAGTAGATGACCTTAGACATTCAATCTACCCTGGCCCCTGAGTCCCCAGTCTCCCCAGTTACAGACACCATAAGTCCCAAATGTTGCAGCCCCCCTCCAGCTGCTAGTATTCAGACCTACACACACACAGACACACTATGGATCCCTCCAGCACCTGGCCTTAGACACTCAATAGACTCCGTAGATGGCCCCTGGGTCCCCCAGTCTCCCCATTGCCTTGTGCACAGAGACACAGAAATGCAAAGAGGTCTGTCTCCCCGATAGCCGGTCCAGACTCATGAAGCTTACCAGAAGTCATGCCTCAGGGCCCACGTCCTCTCCAGTTGTTGGTCTGGACCTCCTGGTGCCTCCAATAGTGGCATGATAGACCCTTGGGTCTCTCCAGTATTTGGTCCAGACTTATGATGTCTGCAGTACTTGGCTCCCAAATCTCTTCCCCTACTTGCTGCTTAATCTAGCTTGATGTTGGCTGTGATCACACACTGGTGTACCTACTCATACAATAGGCACGAAATCCAGAGTCTCCAAGGGTTAGTACCCAGGCCCTTGTAACCAACAGTCCCTCTCCAGTGGCACTTAGACCTTCATACACACACAGGAGTGTAGAATAGAGTCTCCCGAGAGAAAAATTGCTGGAAATTACATTAAATGAGAAGACAGAACAGACTGAAGAGACCAGTGCAGAGCACAGCCAGACTAGTGTATAGACTAGCAGTCTGTTTACATGTGATCCTTTTATCCTCTTTTTCTCTTCCATGCCTGTTCTTTCCCAAACCACCTTGATCCCTCCCTGTTCCTGTCTTTGGTGCTTCCCCTAAACATCCCCTAAGTCTTCTACAATCCCAAGATGTCTTTTCTCTGCACCCCATAGTGAGCCCCTTACCTCTGCAGGTTGTCAGCCCTCTCAGTCCAAAAGGTCATCCAGAGAGCTTTTCTGAGGATTCCTCTTGGTGGGTGTCACCACAGTCCCTGGGTTGAGGCTCCCCTGGAACAGCCCTGGGAGGGGTTGAGGTGGAGGCTGTGTTAGTGGGGCTTCCCTGTCTGCTGTTGTGCTTCTGAACTCTTCTTTGTTACTGATGATGAGCCTTTAATCAGATTTCCTTATGTTTACATCAAAGAGTCTTGATTCAAAAAAGTAAATGTACCAAAGATATCTGCAGATATCAAAAAGCAAGGGGGCATTATCCATATATCAAAATACAGTGCAGAGCAACCTAGGCAGTCTTGAGTATTAAATTATTAAAAATATAATAGGATAAATTATAAAGGCATGCCCTAGACACTGCCAGTGACAACGATGACAATGTCTACTGTAAGCCAGGACTATTATTTTGTTGGATATTGAGGATCTCTTCATTACACATTCTCAGCTGTTGATCTTCACCTGAAAGGGGAGGCTCCTCAGACATCTTTATGAAGAACAAAGACATGAACAGTAACAAACTATAGTAAAAAGCCAGGAGGCCCAATTCCAGCCTATATCAAAAGATCATTTTTCTTTTTCAAAGGAATTAAAACAGAATTAAGTTGGTCCATTAAATTTGATTAGTTATATGGGATGTGATTGATGAAGTAAACATTTTAATGAAATGTATGCTATGAAATCAAGAAATCATTAGCAGTTGTGGTTCATTAGAAACTATTAGTTGTAGGAATAAAAACATTTCATTTTGAAGTTTGACACGATCAGATCACAAAAGAGGTTAAGACCTACATATTAACATATAATTTCTCTCCTACAGAATTTGAACAAAATCACGTATATTTCTTTTTAATCATACAGGAAAAAATCTATACTTAATGCTTACATGGACTCGTGTTCACAAAGGGAATATATTCTTGGAAGTTGCAATAATTTTTTTTTAAAAAGTGTTAGGTTATCATAACCCCTTCTGTTCTTGAAATTAATGAAATCTAGAACTTAGGGAAAAAATTATGCAGTCTCATCCAGCCCATGTGGTGATGAGGAAGGAAAAATAAAACCAAGACATTTACTGTAGTTGAATTGTTTTCCGTAAATGGAAGTAAATGACTGGAAGGCTCTGGAGAAACATGTTTGGTTTTCATACAAATGAAGTGTGGCAACCCAGATCATAAAACCACCCTGGTTGGGACTAGTGGGGTTCACAGAGGTTCTGTGGATCCCCTTGGGGCAAATTAAGGTGAGATGACAACAATTGAATACTGGCCTATAACTTTAATGTGTATAATTTTGTGTTAAAAAGAAAGATGTAGGATGTGAAATGTAACAGAATTATATTAAAAAAAAATGACTTGATAAAGACAACTCATAACAACACTATCACCCACCCGCAACACCAAGCCTTATGACCACTTATACAACTTGCAATCACTTATCAGTTCTAAAACAGACAACCACTTATCACAATGAGGCTTCCAGGGAAACCTGCTAAACAAGCCCCAGAAGGAGCTGGCATAAAACTTATAAGGTGTTACCATATGTGCCAGAGAGAGAGATTAAGAGGTATTTGAAGAGAAGGAAAAAGAAAGAAGAGAAAGAAAAAAGTTTTTACCACTCTTTGGATTCTTGGATAAGCATCAACATCTCAAGGTGAGGAGGTGTTGTTCATTCAGTCTATCAGCATCTCAGGAGTCATAAAGTGGTGAGCAGAAAAGCATCTTCTCTTTGTTTATTCACCTTTTATACTCAAAAGTTCTCAGGTCTCTACCCTTCTTCAATTAGCATAGGAAGCCATGGAGGTGTCTCCTTAATTAGCATAGGAAGGGGAGTCTCCTTAATTAGCATGGGGAGAACAATCTTTTTGCATGTGTGTAAGAGGGGGAAAGGTAGCACTAACCCTTTCAACCAACTGAGTTGGTGGTGGTGCTGACCCTGTATTAGATTAACTTTGGCTGAAATTTCTTTGTTGGCGCCTTTGAGCTGGAGGTGATGACCTTGTTCAGCAAAGGTTTGTTATTTTGTTGTAGGAGTAAGGCTTACAGCCCTTTGTTAGTGAGGGGGATAAAGCCTTCATTGCCTTCTTCACCTCTTATCAGCAAGGAATATGACTAGGGATCTACAACTGAAATGCTTTGAGACACCAGAAGGCCTTGCCTTATCAGGACCTTCAATAGGCAGCTGTAGTTTTCTGTAACAGACCACTTTCTGCATAAAACTGCATGAACAGTCCTTTACACGAAGGATGAAGGACATGCACACCACCATGTCTGGGAGACTGTACAGCCTGAGGCATTGACCTGTTTCAGCTTTTCCTCTGTCCTTACCAGTCACTCCTTGGCACTTAAGAAGTTCCATTCTCCTTCCTAATTTTCAGCAAACCCAGGACAAACAATTAACTTTTATTGTGGCATAGAGCATAAATAGCTTTGTGTCCTCTAAAAAAAAAGAACATATGAAATCTTGTTTGGGAGAATAGTAAGAAAAATTTGTTGTTGAATGCTTCTAAAATTTCCAAACTGACCCTCCAGTTTGATCTTTTTCCTTACACATCCCTGGCCTTACATTCTACAGTGATTGTCTGAACTATATTGTTATGTTGATATGAGCACTATCAGTGTCCTGAGTTAAGCTGAGACAGAGTTAACTTTCTTCATAATAGCTAGCAAAAGGCTGTGTTTTGGATTTGTGCTCAGAAGAAAGCTGATAAAAAGTGATGTTTTTGTGGCTGCCAAGGCCTGTCAGCTTCTCTGGCCGGCTGCAAACAGGAGAAGTTGGGAGGGAGCACAGCCCCAGTTACTAGCCCAGGATTTGATCTGGGCTTGAGACCCAGAGTGGCCAATAATCTATTCCATCACATAGACATCATGTCCAGTATATAGGTGAGGACCCTCCGGAAGATCGGCCCATTTTGGTTCTGGATCTCTTTTGCTCCGGGTTATCTCGCTCCAGGTGGCCACTCTCCCAAGGCCTTCGCCCCCCCACCCCGGTCAGCTCTCGGTCTGCGACACTCAGACTGTTATCTGCATTCCGTGAGTGCGGTTTTGGGACTCTCTCTGATCCGGGATCGTTGGCCGGGAGCAGGCTGAGCCTCGGTCATTGGGTGGAGGTGGCAGTGACACTGTGTATCACTCATTTGTATATTTGTATATAGTATTATTTTCAATATTATTGTAGTTTAGTTATTAAATTGTCCTTATCTAAACCCACGAGTCCTTTTTTTTCCCTTTACCCCTTTAATTCTCTCCCCTATCCTTGGGTGGGGGGGTAATTGCATGAGTGGGTGTGTGGTTTGGCCCCCAGACAAGCGCAAACCCGTTACAATTAGAAAGAAATAATACAACTGAAATGCCTAAAAAGATCTTTAAACACTTTTAAATGCTGAAATATTAATGCAAAGAGTTAAAATTTAAAGGAAGGTAAGCCTTGGGAAGCAGTGAAACTTTAAAGAAATTGCTGGGTTTAGCCAAAGGTATCTCACAGGTTTTAAAACCTCATAAAATATGTGAGCCCAAGGCATCTCCTTTAGGTGATTAGATTGCTAAAATTAAACTTTCCCATCCATCTGAGAAACAACCCTTAAAGCACAAATATTTATGCCCCATATTGCATTTTGCATTCAGCCATCCATGAAATAACTGAGGGTGGGGGAGTGAGGGAGAGGTGTCAAAACAGACAATCCAGCAGGTGAAATGATGGCACTGTTTTTATTTTTACTGATATGCAATAATGCTCATTTTTCCAAAGGCTAAGGAATATCTTTCCTAATGACAAAATGTCAGCTTTGGCTTATTCAGTGGCTGCATCATTGCCATGAGAGACTCATTGTAGACAGTGTGCTACATTTCAGCTGTGTTTCTTTATGTGTGGCACAGGCACACTTAAAAGTATTCCAAATGGAGTTCACTGTAATGCTGGTAAACCAACAGAAATGCAGGACTTTGTATTTTCTTATAAATGTGAATGGTATATTTTCACCTTAATCCTTTCACTTGGATAACCAATTTGATATTTAATTACCTCTTCAGAACCAGGATCCTAATTGAGCTGCACAGAGCTATTCACAAGTTGAACTTGAGTGAACAAGTCTCTCACTGTTTGCAAGTTTATTGCCATTAGCCCAGTAGGTTTGCTCTTCACCACAAGACTTAGATCAACCATTATGCTCTGGAGAAAGAAAAACCCTGAGAACACTAACATTGATATTACCGCACCCTACCAAGAGCCCACTGTGCTTTTCTCTACTTTTGAATAAGCTATTAAAAGACAAAGTGAAAAACTGTAGCAGATCCAACCAGTGGTGAACTACTTAGGCAGTTTTACAAAAAGGGTATTACTGAAAGAATGGAGGAGATTTAGGGGGAAAAAAAAAAAAAAAGTTGAAGCAATTTAAGATAATAGGATGCTAATGAAAAAGGAATTATAGTGGAGATTTTATAATACTTCTAACGCTGGCATTAATGTTGACTGCATCTGCATTGAAAAAAAGCAGAAGGAGCTAAGGAATTACCGGCAATTAGGAACCAGATACTGCACTCTCAGGGAACAGCAGGTTTCTCTGTAAGCAGGTAATACTCAGGGCAAGTAACAGAGGCAAACCCTACCCTAGATACAGCTCAGTGTGACTGCTCTGCCACTGTCATGGTACTAGATAATTAGGTAAAAATTATACAGTCAGCACTCTCTCTTTTAGAAGTCTTAAGTGTATGACTAAAGTGTGGGGCCTCAGTCTGAATGAATGTTTCCAGGGTCTAACTCTTGAATATACTTACTCACCTTAAACTGCACAATGAACTTTTAAACAGCTGTGACAACTTCTGAAATGCCCTAGAAAGGTTAGTTCCTATATGGGTCAAATTATGTCGTCAAAATTAACATGAATGGCAGCATGGTTATATGCTAATAAGATCACTCTCAATGCTGAATAGTCCAATTAGCAAGAGATAATGCATTATAAATATGTAAATAATGGCAAATTTTTAAATATCTGTTAATCTTTTTTAATGATTCTTTTGAACCGTTTTCTTGTTTTGCCTTTTATACTGACTTATGAAAGATTACAAAGAATTCAAATAAAGCAAGCATACTTTAGCTCTAGTTTGATATGGTTAAGAGAAAAACATTAAATAGTTAAATTAATGTTAATTAATGATTTTAATTAAAATAAATGAAAGCATTTGGTGTTGAGAATATAAGATAATTTTTATCCTGGAGCAAAGTTTTATGACTGAGTCATGCATCTGAAAAAACTAAGACTTAAGAAACTGAAAGTACTGAGTTTGCTGACACAACTTTAACAGGCTGTATAACACATAACCACAGTAATGTAAACCTTGCCAAATACAATACCTAATAAAATATGTCACTATATATCAGAAACAAGAGAAACTCCTATTCTGTACAACACGAAATACATTGATGTGGCATACTCAGTGAAAAACCACAAGAAACTGATGAAATTGTACAGCTGCATATTTATACATTTTAAAAATAGGCTCTTCTTGGCCCACATTTGTCTGTTGTATCTAGTACATCACTATAGGAGACCAACGGCCAAATACTACCCTAAGCAGAAATTAAGTATAGACTGAAGAGGAAGGCATATTACGAATCACATAAATACCCTGCCCCAGAGGAATTTTCTCTCCTGAGGTTCTCCTTATTCCAGTGCTTCCAGGGTGGCAGTCAACTGCCTGTTCCTGCAATAGTAAAGACATAATGACTATGGCTTCCCAAAAACGGGTCAAAATAAAGGAACATAGAAAACGCTAAGCAATCTGTACAATCAGCATGTGATTTCTTGAGGAGTTAAGAGGCAAGAAAGTCAAGGCTGTATTTTAATCCTGTCCTGACTCATTCTATTCTTAGTTTTCCGTTATTACCTCTTCTTGAAAGAAAAAATGCTCACATGTGGAAGAGTCTAAAATAGGAATGTTAGCCCTAGATCACTTCTTGCCTGTACTGGTACCTAGGATCTTTTGCAAAGAAAAGTCCTTACCTAAAGATCTTTTGGAAGGTTCTGACCTTGGCTACCTTAAAGCACAAACAACACATCATTTCAGGAACATGCTCCTGCTTGTACCCACAATAAAGGCTATTTCAGAAAGACAAATAAGATATCTCTATCTCTCTGGTTTACTTCATCATGCTACTTATTTAGATGAGCTAATGATACTGCTATATTGAATCTTATGCAGCAGAAAAGAGACTGCAAGCATCTAGCTGCCCAATGGTACAACAGGAGATAGCAGCATGGCATCATAAAGGTCATAGAGGCAGATGGAGACAGATGACTCTGAGATTAACATTTCAGAAGACTAAGGAGCATAAATAGGTGCCATGACGTCTGTCATGGCATTACACAAAGGAGGCAGCAAAAAAAAGATTTAAGGTCCATATAAAAAGGAATAGGAAGGACAACTTCAATTGCACACAGGGAAGGAGATTTTAAAATAGACTTGATTAAGATCAGTGATAAAGTCTCAGAGGTGAAGAGAGAGAAAAAAGGCCACATCCAAAAGCCTACTTTTCTAGGCAGAGAAGAATCACTTGCAATATAGTCGTGAGAGGGTCAGGTAGGAGACCAACTTTTGCGATGTCGTTACATGGCTGCCCCAGTATGGAAGTGTGTAGGAAGAACTACTGTGTTAAAGCACAGCCAAAACCTGATGGAAAGGGCATCCTAGAAGGTTGGTGAGCTAAACCACAGGGGTACATTACTGTTACAGATATGTAATCTCCTTACGAATGACAGGTGTGAGAACAGGAGAGAAAGGTGTACTATGTACCAAAGGTGTACTTTTTCACAGGTTCATGGACAGGAGACAAATTTGTCAGATTTCCTGTTTCATGATAGAAAAGGAAAATAAATGCAGAGCTCCATTCACACGTTCCACATAGTTCAGAAGACAAAATGGTTAGGTATTTATTTTTGAGGAATAATTCAATATTCCTTAAACTAAAGCCTTTGTAGCAAAAGGAGATTGTAATTATTCAGAGACACCTATAGAGCAAAGCAGAATGACACAGTCGGTCTATGTAATGTTTTGGGGGCAGCTTTTGTTTTGGAGAGTAGAGGAAGCTCCTCGTTTAGATTGTGTTTCAACTAACAAAAATTATAGAACATGTAAAAAGAGGTACATTAGGCAACTGAAATTATGAAAAAAAATACAGAAAAGCTGTGGGAAGCAATATTAATATGATGGTAAAAGAGCAGGAAAGTGATGTTTGAGGGGGATGGTTGAGGAGGAAGGCAGACTTCGTCTGTTCTAGGAGTATAGGTGATAGTCTACCGATAAGGGAAAAAGTTTAAAGGGCAAGGGAGTGCAGCACCACTGGGAGCTACCGAAGGATAAGATATTTAATGCATAGTGGTAGGTTATACACAAGTGAAGCAAGGAATGGCAGAATAGTAAGAAACTACTGTGGAGGCATCAGAATTTCTCCAGTGACCTGAAAATTCAAAAAGAATCAAACAAAAAGTGGAAAGAAGATTACAAGTCTAAACGTGAATATAAAGGAACAGCTCAAGCCCCTTAGGGATAAGATCAGATAAGCGCAGGAACATAAAAGGAAACAAGATAGAGTTCCCTGAATGCAGAAAGAGAAAACCAAAACATAGGCTTGGTGCTTAACAATAAAAAAGAGAAAATTAAGAAGGACTCAAAAAAGACTGATGTATTCAATAGTATCTGTATTCTGGTCTTTCTGAAAACAAAGAAAGAAAAAAGGTATCTGTAAAAGCTCTCTGATTCAAATATTTAATAAATTCAATTTTAACTAGGAAATAACGGTGTGTGCCAGAGGAGAGAACACTAAAAAATATTAAAATAAGATAACTGATATTTTACTGAAGAAAATAACTTTACAAGATATAACCTTGGTCAGTTCCTGATGTCTCACTAGCCATAATCATCCTCTAAAACTTGTCTGTGATATTCAAAATATATCTGTGAAAACAAACCTAACATTACCCCAAAAAAAACCCAACAAAAAAGGGAATATATAGTATAGTTAAAATAGTTGCCATTCTCATACATATTCACATAAATGCACATATTGTTCATTCTCTCACCTGAATTTTTGAAATTAAAAATATCTAGGAGTTTAGATGGTAACAGCTTTTTGGATTTCCTAAGAGTTGATCATATCATATTAATTCGATTCTCTTAGACAGGGTAGCCAGCTTTGTGGACAAAGGAGAAACAGACCGATGCTTCATCAGGCAGAGTACTGTTGCATGCAGCTGTAACCAAACTCAGGTAAAACTAGTAAATTATTTAGAAGATGTGATTAGTGAGTAAAGAGGAAACAAAAAGTTTAGGTAGTGTAGAAATGGGGAGAGGATACATAGTTAGGTATATAAAAGATGATAGTTTAGTGAACAGAAAAGACTAAACAAATATATTTTTCCAATGTATAAAAATATGTTTAATTTTGGATTCTAGAAAAAAGACTTCTTTAGGACAGCAGACACTTTCTGTGGACAGTGTCCAAGGGTTTCGACATTTTGTTGTTGTAGTTTTTCATTTTGGTAAGACATAGGCTATGAACAACATGTGGTGACGGTCTATATTGCTCGATCCTATCTCACTGTACCGAAGCAGGCTAGATCTTATTTTAGGCACATCTAGTACTCTGTTTCTGCTGCTGTGAATATCATAAATATCCTCTGTGTATTTAGGAAATGTCACATTTTCTTTTGTAGCATTCGACATCTTTTTTGCACTGCTTTATCTTCACTTTTCAGTACTTGATAGGAACAACAAAATTTGGGAACAGGAGCAAAAACCATGTAAACCTCCCTCTTCTTACACAGACAATACAGCACTACAATGGTTACACATAAAACATTCCAGTTTTCTTTACATGGCCATATAAAGAAAGGTATATCTGTCCATTATTAGAACTGGGAAAACCAAGGGGTTTTCTTTATGTTCTAACTGAAAAGTGTAAAAATATTTGTTAAAATTACTCTGTATCTGAGTGAAGAATCTGTTAAAATTACTCTTATCTGACTGAAGAATCTGATGCACTCAGATTTGCTGTGAAATTACTACAAGCAGCACATTTGCCAGGGAAAATGGTAGAAGGAGGAAAAGTTCACCTCCATAAGCAGGATTTTTTGAGATTAACGAAATATTCTCTGACTTGATAATGATACTTGAGTAGAAGTACTAAGGAGGTTTTTTTATTCCCCATCAGCTATGTACTTAGCAGTGTAGAAAGACAGGCTGGCTTGAACCGTGTTTGGATAAACCTAGAGCCAGGCAAGAGGTGCAAAGGTGTGGAGAAAGCAGACCTGATTCCTCCTGGTTGCACAGCTGGACAGTGAAAACTTACGTCTCTGACCTCCATGATGAGTTGCTTGTATTCATCTAACACCAACAGACATTCTGTTACTGTCCGTCCTGTTTCACACCCTTTAATATCTTGCTCTGATACCTTTTAATTTGCAAATTTCAAGTACTTTGAGGAGTCCTGCTGTTTTTACCATACTGCCTGAAGCAGTAATTCTGTCTAAGAAGCCTGTGGTTATGTTAGATAAGTATAATTTATCAATATCTTATAGTACATGTTGCAGTCAAAATCCATCCTTCAGTGGTTTCCTTTAAAAAACAAGAAACAGAAGGGAGGCATGTTTTAAATCTCTACTCTTCTTGGTTTTTAATGTGAAATTGGGACTGTGGCGTGTTCTTAGCACAGCTTTCAAGAGTAACTATAATGACATCTACCAGCCACTTTTATTCAGATAACTTTCCCAGGCTGACACGCCTCTGTGAAATCAGAGCATTATTTTACAAGGGCAGTTTTAAACCCACCAGAAATCCCCCAAGATTTATAGCACATTATCAGTCATTGATTTATTTTTCTCATCATTATCTCTGCAACTAAATAAAAACAAGAATAATAATTTAAGGCTATATTTTTATATAGGATTAAGAGTTGCTACCTATAGATAAAAAAATCATACTTTAAATTAAGCATGCAAAACCTAGGGCAAGTTTATGCAAGGAAAATTTTGCATCTGGAAGACGTGTAGTGTTGAAGAATTCCCTTCACTGCATGACAGTGTGTAGAAATGCATCTTTACAATAAAGATGTCTCCGGAAACCCCATATTTACACTTCTGCCTGTAAGACAGCAACAAGACAATCTGTGCTAGATAAGGATTACCAGCTGATTATTAACTGCTCAGTACAATTTTTTTTTTCCAATCCAGCAACGTGAAGACAGTGCAAATACAGTGGATGTAGTCCTGTTCCCCTGCTAATTCTCCTCTACCTCTAAACAGCTCAGGCTGAGTCTGGCGCGAGCTGAACATGGAGCTGATATTTTGTCTCTCAAAGGGAGGCATTTTACTGCTCTTCAGAAATACACAGCAAGATAAAGAAATAATTATCGCTTTCAGTTCCTCACATGAGCAAGCCTGCTTCCTCCAGCATGCTGCTACAGCAGTGTTCTGTTTTTTAAAGTCATGGACAGTCATGTTTGATACAAACAGTACCAGACATATAGCCATAAATCTGTACCACAGGAGACAGTGAAGCGATTAGTTTAACACAGTGACAACAGGAAGAGGATACCTGTCAGCTCCTGACTGAAAACCTTGGGTTATACTCAGAAACAAATCAGTGTCCACGTGTTAATTGTTTCAGAGCTTGTTGTATGAGAATTGCCTTCCTGGTGTTACCATCCTGAAGGACTTCCCTCTGAAGTTTCTGCATATACATCTCTATTGGTGTCCTCATTCCCAGAGGAGGAGAAGAGTCAATTTGAAAAGCCTTAAACCCACTTCTCATGTAATTCACTTTTCCTAAAACATTTTTCTGATATTCTGTAAATATCAGAAATACATAGCTATTTTGTCTTTTTTGTTGTTGTTCTTTAATTGTTAGAAACATCTATGAGGCCTTCTTTTGGAAGACATGCTCTTCTTCTAGCCCAAATCAGCACTGGAAATGTTTTAAAATTATTATTGCTTTAGCCAGAACTATTTTGCTGGCTCAAATTTTAATCACATCACTCTTATGCAGTCTTGTCATTATAAACAAATTAATGCATTCTAAAAAAATATAACACCTTCAAACTGAAAATTTTGAATTGTTTATTTCGTGTTACTTGATTTTTTCCCCATTGTTTAAGTACATTAGAAATTAGAAGAAAATAATAAATTGCATAAAATGTGTCACTTGTCAAGCCCTATAATTACTTTAGTAACAGGATTTTTAGATTTATTCTCTGGTAGAAGATTAAGTTCATAAGAACCTGACATATTTTCAGAATAACAATCTTTTGTCACAGATCAAGTTGTATGCTCTGGATGTTTAGATTTTGATTAGTGAGAGATTCAGCTTGCAAAGTAAAATCTATGTCACTGGTTCCTATAACTTATGACTCTGTGTCAGTGTGAACATCTCAAAGGCATTAATATATTCCTCCTGATATAAGAATGAGCAACAGAAAAGGTATAATCTTGGCATCTCTCAAGTCAACTGCAAACTCCCAGGAGTTTTCTTTGCTGGAAAATGCAAATTTCTTCAGAACCACACTTTCTTTCAGTAAGTGCTGCAATTACAGTTCAAATCAATGTGGTTCAATGTGGTTATTAATTATCAGATTTAGGAATAAATTAACAGTAATAAAAGACTGGTTTTGTACTAGATAGTCAAGTTTAGAAGACAAAAAAATGTGAAGATCAGAATTTGGACAAAAAACAATTTTGGATTGCTATCCCAACACTACAAAGAGGACTTAACAGAACCTAAGTATGGGTTTGCCTTGAATCATTCATGGAAAAAATTTTCAGAAAAGCAATAGAACATTCCCACTGTTTGAGAGTCTGTTGCAAGGGAAACACTGCAATAACAATACTCTGACAATATAGGTTTGTGTGTAATATTCTGCAAGGTTTCTGTGACCTTCAGTTGTCATCTGCCATGAATTTGCCTTGCGAATCTGAATTATCACTCATTTCCCTCCTTCCCTTCCTGAATTACTTAGGTTTCACTCTTTGTTTAATTTGCTTGTTGAACCAGATCCTCCCTTTTGCAAATTAATTATCCAGTTAAACACAGGTTACTTGCATAAGACCTATGCTAGTTCTACAAATGATCAACAACAAAATGAGCTTTCTTGTATCAGAACTTGTATCAGACTAAAAGGCTTTCAAAAACTATAAAACTTTACAAAAGGAGATACATTGTTATACAAACTTATTTAGAAAAATAGCACACCCTATTCACATCCCATCTCAAGTCAACAAGCTTGTCTAACCAGTCACAAATGATCTAGAGTATTTTACTATACTCATACACGTTTGTTATCATCAGTCTCTTATGATGTCATTATGTACAGTGATGGTAGTGTTCATAAATAAATAACTTATTTTAAAAAAATCTGAAGGGAAACATAAACTAGAGTTTACATGCTAATGAGGGATCTATCGCACGTACGCATAAAAAAAATTATTTCTAAATTAATGTGCTTAAGAAACTTGCAAAAAATGTTATTATAAGATTTTTGGTTGAAAGCTGTTTCTAAGCGGGTTTCGATGTCAGATTTTAACAAAAAAAAAGTGCAAAAGTCTCACCAGCTGTAACATAAAGTTTTGGGAACTTTGCATTAGAACAATTGATCACTGAAATGGAGAGAAACTAGTGTATCCATTGGCACACAGATAAATCACACATGACTTCTTTCTAATATCTAGTCACCAAGAGTAATAGATAATGCAGCTGGCAGGAATCTTAGATTAACTGCTCCATTTCTTTCCTCAAGCCAAAATCAAGTGCATCTTTTCCATGCTTGACAGATACTGTCTAACATCCAGTCGTGGTGCTTCCACAGTCTCCCAAAGCAATACAGTCCTTACAGATAGAAAGTCTTCCAAAGTATTTCAGCCTTAATCTGCCTTCCTTTAATTTATTTCTTGTGACACGCTTTCCAGATATGGAAAGCAGTTTATCCCTTTCCTCTCTTCAGCAATCTTTTTTACATTCAAAGACCATTATCATGTTTAACATGAAGCAAGCTTTTTCAGCCCGGTTAGCTATTCAGTGCTCAAAAATTGCAAGAGAAGTAAGCATAAGTCTACCCTCAGCTCTGAGAAACTGAACTCTGAATGGAGGCTGTACTTGGAGAATCTTAGTTTTGGAAATCTGTTGCAGTAAAAGAGAAAAGCAAACTTGAAATGGAGTCAGGAAAAATTTTCATGCACAGAAAGCTGCATTATCCCCTTGTCACAATGAATATGGAGTGCCCAATATAATATTTATGTTTAGCCCCAGTGTGGTTTTGCAAACTTTATGATGCGGTGAAGGATATAGCATTCGTTTTGTAGTGTATGTCAAACCTGGACAGATTTCCTGGTTATGTAATCTCAGTTTCTGGCGGAACATCTGTACACAAATGAAATTACTCATAGGTAACTGACTTCTCTTTTGCTGTTCATGAGTGTTCATCTCCTTGTTTAAGTTAGGAAAGAAGGAATTTGGGCTTAGCTTTTCAGTGTACAATATTCTTCACATGAGAGGAACTTCTACTAACATATTCCATTGAGAAGCAGAAGTCAGAAAGCATTTATTTAAAATTCTTTGGTTTCTTTCTCCATTTTATTTTCTTTACTTTTTTATTTTTATGTTTTTATTTACACCTTTTTTACTGTTTTGTTTTGTTTTGTTTGGTTGGTTGGTTTTTTTTACTTTACTAATATTTTCTTTATCCATTATACAGTATGTCGTGGGTTAAGCAGAGCAGAGTTAATTTTTTTTCCTTTTCCCTTCTATTCATAAATAGCTATCAAAAAGCTACGTTTTGGATTCCTGCTCAGGAGAGAATTGATAAGAGAAGAACGTTTATAGTTATTGCTAGGATATTGCTATTTGTTCTCAAGGACATACATTCAGCCTTTTGGGGGGGAAGAGACAGTCTGGCTTCTAGCCTGGGATTTGCTTTTAGGTAAAGATTGAGAAGCAGACTGACCAATTATTCCATCCCATGCACGTCA
>WKFP01015431.1:3467208-3494890 GCA_011057875.1 Pterocles orientalis | reverse complement strand
AAAAAAAAAAAAAAAAAAAAGGCATGCAGAGTTGTGGACACATTCAAGGTATAAAACAGCATTCTTAAAGGTCAGGTGCACATCCAAGTCTGCATTTCTACAGTGTTTTAGTTAGGGGCAGCTCTATCCCTGGGGACAGTGAGGTCCAGCCTCAGCAGAGCTGTATGAGGGTCGCCTGGGAAGAGCCCTGCTTATCTAGTTTCTTTTTGTGCTACGCATAAACCTCAGGGGTGCACACAGCAGCACCAAGCCCAGCACCACAGCTGAGGAAGAGGAGTTTCACTGCACCTGCCTGTTGAGATACCCACCAGCTACAAAGATTCTTTACCATTTCTGGCATGCTTATGTTAATAACTGATTAATGGTCCAGTCCCTGTTCAGTCATAAAACTGTCAACACAATTCAACGTGTGTCAGAGCAGCCGACCTGACAGCCTCCATCCTCTACATTCAAGGTAACTTCAAGCCCAGCTTCGCTCCAAGAGTGGATGCAGAGAATTAATATCTAGATACTGGCACAGGTGCCAAAGCATCGCTGGATCAGAACAGACCTTGCAATGCTACCTGGATGTCCCAACTGCCAATGGTACAGACACCTGAGACTGAAGGTCCTTTAAAAACAGGACACCCAACAGTTTACCAAAAAAACCCATTTGCACACTCTGAGCAATAGCAGATGCCATTATAAGGAAGCGATAAAAGGTACCTTCACAGGGTACCAAATGAAGCAACAGGGTCCTTTCAGTGCCCCTTGGAGTCCTTAGATCACCTTTAAAGCCTAATTGTATCACTCAGTGTCACAAAGACTCTGGTCACTGCCACCCTAAGCTGTTTACATAGCTAAGCAAACAAGTCAACAGTCATGCTTGTGCACTGCTCGGTCCTGTAGACGTGCAAAGGTGAATGAAGGGGCAGACAGATGTCAAATACAGAGTCAGGGTGAGCAATCGGCCATACCCACATCATGTTTTCATTGGCTATCACGTCCAGTCCTCACACTGAACTTTAAAGACAGCATTAAGGATGCAAGTGCCCTGTGCAGAACTGCTTTAGTCATTATAGCAAAGCAAAAGAAATCTGACTTGATGTCAGTCCTGCCCAGGGACAAAAGTGTATCAAAGTCTCAGCAAACCGTACTGTCTTCCAGATGACCTCATTATCAAAACTGTGCTTCATCCAGCTCTCAGCAGTTTCCTGTCTGTTTTTTTTTTCGCTCCTGCCCACACTAGCCCTTATTGATCTCCTCTTCTCAATCAGGTCTGCTCTCCAACATCCCTCTTTCATTTGCTGAGAAAGGCTGGATTCCCATTGCATTGGCGGTCGATATCTTACGGTCCAGAAAGAGGAGAAAATAGCAAAATGCCACAGAGGATTGCTACGTGCGTTTCTCTAAAGAGTTCTGGCCTGATGCAAAGACCCACTGATCTCTGCTCACTACTCACGACAGAAAACATCCCCACACTCCACACTGAGCAGCGCACAGCTGCTCTCCCCGTGTGCCCGGCAAAGCAGGTCTCCTCCAGCTCCTTGCTGGTGGGACAGGGACATCTAGTGGCAGAGCCCCAGAAGAGCAGGGTAAAGCCACAGCAACACCGGCAGCAGCTACACTGTGAGTAGGGAGATGTTGGTAGCTATAAGTGGGACGCCGCTGCTGCCGACGTGGAGACAGATCTTTACCAAACTGTTAGGGTCTTAACTGCTCTGCCCAGGCTAACATGTCATAAAGCAAAACATAAACACACAGTATCCAGCACATCAGCTCAGACGAAATCCTCCAACACTCCCTTCCACGCCCAGTCCTCAGGCAATATACCAGCAAACACATGCAGCAATATTCCCTAACAGTCTCATAACTCCCAGAAGCCCGTGGCTCAGGCACCTCCCGTGCACAAGCACAGCAGTGTCTTTTGACTTGACAACCTCTCACAGCTTAACTATATGAATAATCTCCTTCAGCTTTGAATGCTGCTCCAGTCACTTCAGTCGATGTCTGCTAGCTCTGAAAGCCAGTGTGTCACCTTCTCCCGTTCACATCTGTGACACTGTTCAAGACTTTACAGACATCTACTAACAGCCCTCTTTAGTCAATGTCTCTTTTCCAGCCTGAATAGTCCTAACCCAGCTACTCAGTCCTTGCACATAAGCCATTCCACAAAGTTGATGGTCTTTTTTTTGGCCTGACTAGTTCTATAACTTATACCCTTCTAGTTCTGCTATCACGTTTGAGATCAAATCAGAAATAAGCATGGTACCTGAGAAGCAGGTGAGCCACAGATACACATAATGGCATTCCTAGTTTTGTGTTCTTTTCTCTTCCTAGTAACAATTGACTTTTCTAGTGAGCAGGGAGCTGGTGTTTTCACAGAACCACCTACTACATCTCTGAGATCTGAGCGGGAATCGCTAGCTCAAAGCCCACCCCATGTGTGTATAAAGAGTCAGGATTGGGTTTTACTGAATACCTAGCTTAACACCTGCCACCGATAAATGCAGGCAGGATACAGGTGAGCTGTGCCCCAGATATGCTATCAATATAATCAACTAGCTTAGTTCACCTTCTGTGACCAATACTCAGGCTTTGATGTCTTTATAGAAGCTGCTAAAAGAAGAACAATCAATGCCATCTGCAATCATGCTTACTGTGACCTGGAAAAAAGAATCCAATAAAATAAGATGTTTTTTCTCCTCTTCTGGATATCCTTCTAAAATGAAAAATTTTACTGTCATAAAGCCAAGATATAATACTTGCTGTACCTTTCAAAAACAAGTCTACTTAGCTTCAGAATGGCACTAGGATCTTCTCTTAATACAGGTTTGAGTTTTTCCTGAGATCAAATACAGTGAGCCATAGCTCTGATATTAATTAGTAGCAAAGCTTCTAGAATTATCACTGTTTTATACACAGCATTACTGCTGAAACAGCATCCAATATTTGAAACCATAATTTTAAAAGAGGAAAAGGACATCTTTAACTTTGACCTTTCATATGTCTTAGGACACTTCGGACATCAATCCTACATATGTACTATCTTTAGCCATGCTGGTGCTGAATAAATAATGTGTTAGAGAGATTAATAAATACAGCTGGGAAGCTTCTCACTTTTACTCTGTACTGTCTGAAGCTCGAACACAAAGAAGCCAACACACAAAAGAAACAAAACAAAGCAGAGATGGGGAGATAAAGGCCATAACTTGGATTACACCTCTTAACTGTCCACAAAGTTTTGTATTGCTGTAGTTCTCCAAATGCACTCTGACACCCCAGGGAAGACTTTTTAGCAGATGAAACCTCTCCCACTGCCCAAGTGGTACAGTTTTCCAGGATGTTCTCACACAGCGAGGGTGACCATGCTCTATGGAACACTTTCACACACAGCCTCCCAAATCCCCTTTTCTATCTGACAAGGCTCTGAAGGACACCTTATCCTTGCTCACTGCACTCCCTCGCATCCAGCATGTAGTCACAAAGGCAGAACAAGCAACCCTCACACTTACTATTATGGGATTACCGTGCCAAGCCCATCTGGTCCACAGCATGGAGGCCACTGTCTGAGTTTGATCCAACCCTGAGAGGAAGCTATGGAGTGGGGTAGACACCGAACCACCATTTTGGGAAGGCCACTTGCAAGTCCACATCTGCACTGCCCAACATGGGCACCTGCTGACTGGAGGTTAGCAGTAGGTGAGATTACAGAATGGATGGATGCCTGGATGCCTGGAGCCACTGGAAGGATGCATCTCCTCTCAGGCAGAACACCAAGTAGTCTGTAGGCAGCTGTAACATCTGGCAGAGATTTGGGATTCACATCCTCACTGGAATGAGGAGGGAGCAGACACCCAGGCATCCTGAGGTTCAGGACTAAGCATGAAACATCAATTTTATCCATGTAACTACAGGACCCACAGACATGCTACCAGTCCAGGAGGGACCACCAACAGCCAGGATCCTGATGCTGCTAAGATTTGATAAGAGTTTGTCTTTTAGACAATTATGTGGATCAGAAAATAGTACACACTATTCTTTTCTCACAGATAGAACGATTTTGGGATGTCTTTTCAACCACTGGTTGAGAGTCATTTCAGAAACAGATTTTTCTAGAGCTGTGATGGGACTGCCAGGAAGGCTATTGGAGTCTGTTGTCTCACCATTTTTTCCATCTACTCTGATAGCTGCTTCCATGTAAATTTCATCTCTAGATGTGCTCTGAACAGATTTACTTTGGGTTTTTTTTTTCCATTACTCCTTTCAGACAAAGTAAACAAACAAGACCCCTACCCCCAAACACCCCAAAGTGACTGGGATCACAGGAGCAGCTTCCCCCTCAGCCTTATTTCCTTCTTTCATTTCCTATTCTGCACAGACAGGTTACTAAGGACGAATCATAAGTCACTTACCTGGGCTCCGGGTGACAGTCATGATAAGATACTCTGGATTTATCCTGGGCAGCAACAGGTCCACTGAAGCCTAAGTGACCACAACCATTTAGAAAATAATATACTGAACCTCCTTGGCAGGGTGGGTGAGGAGAAAAGGCAGGATAATTTGGGAGAAGCATCTTTGTTTTTAAGTGATCTAGGGGGGGGGAAAAAAGAATACGAGATTAATCAAAGACTCTAAAGCTGAAATTGTGTGCCTTATGCTGGAAGTTAATACTAAACTGTGCCTGGGGGTAGAAGGGCAGCAAATATTGTTTCAACCTGCAGATGGAAGGGAAGACCATAATACAGGGCTGTGAATTTGGCTATAAGCAAAAGTCCCCATGTTATTTTTGTTGATGCTGGAGCCGCCTTTCTGAATAGTAAAGCTGCAAGGTCCGTCTCCCTGCCCTGAATGCCAGGCAATGTTGACATGATTGAAATTCACTAAACAAGGAACAGATGAGTGAAAAAGGAACTCAAGTGAACTTAATTGGGATTCCCAATTCTTTTCTGCTTGTTTCTCATCACCCCCTGCAATAAATGTTTTTCTTGTCTTTGAGCTCTGATTTTAGATTGTAATAAAGAACGGACACAGGGACAGCAAACCAGAATCCCTTATATAATACAATTGTCCCAAACATTAATTCAGGGGCCTAATGTACTCCCACAGCTGTTCTTGATCACCACCAAAAGGTAAATTCTTAGAGCAGCTGTTTCCCCTAAACCCAACCAGATGGATTCAGGTCCTACAAGGGGCAGTGCCACTGCACTTAGACTTCAAGCCACTACGACCTTCCAGCTCAGCCACATTCATTTGTACTTCCCCAAGAAACACACAGGCAAGACTGCAGAGCTAGAAAGTGAGGCAGACCCCAAGAAGAGATATCACAACCCACCTCAGGCCTATGGGGTCAGGAAAAGGGGAGCTAGGCACAGTGTTACACCAGGCAGCAAGGCCTGGATTCAGTAATCAAGCGCATGAGGACAACTTGGCCCAATGAATGCTACCCTGTAGCCAAAGGTACACTGTACATGGCTGCCTGCCCAGGGGCACACTACCAAAGGACAAGAGCAGGGAGACCCTCCGACACCAGGGCATCACAGCTACGTGACATTTGGGATGACAAGCACTGTGCAGGCCTATGAGTTGTAGGGACCTACCCCGCATTCACAAGGAAGACATGGCTCAGCCCGCACTGGCAAGATACAGCAGCTCAGCAGGGGACAGCGAGGAAGAGCCCCTGCCCCTCATGCAGGCCCAGCCCCACCACAGTGAGGAGCTCGTGCTGCTGGAGGGGAGCCAGATTCAACACGTGCTCCTCAGACTGACCCTCTGCCACCACCTGCACACCACACCCAGAGGGCCACCAGCCCCACAGGGCCCACCACGTGCTATCTATCCCCACAAGACCTCAAAATCCCCAGGGCCAGCTGCAAGGGGCCCCAAACCCCCCAGGGCCTGCAAGTCCCATAGGGGCAGCCGAACCAAACTACACATGGCTCCTAAACCCCCCAGGGCCAGCAACATGGGACCCCTAAGCCCCACAGGGCTCCCTAAACCCCACAAGGCCAGCTGCAAGGGGCCTTAAACCCCACAGGGCCCCCTAAACCCCACAGGGCCAGCTACAGGGTGCCTTAAACCCCACAGGGCTCCCTAAACCCCACAGAGGCAGCTGCAGTGGGCCCCTAAATCCCACAGAGCTTTCTAAGCCCCACAGGGCCAGCTTCCACAGGACCCCAAACCCCACAGGATAAGCCATAAAGGGCCCCCAATCCCACAGGCCTCCCTAAACCCCACAGATCTCCTCACACCCTCACCCGCGCAGCCCCACAGCTCCCTTGAAACCTCACGGCGAGGCGCGAACCGGCGCCTCAGCGCGGCGGGGAACGGCAATACCTGAGGTACCGCCACGCGCTGCCTTCCGGGGCGGAGCGGGGGCGGGTCGCAGCAGAGCGAAGAAGCGGGGACGGCGGCACCATGATGGCGCAGCGGGCGCTTCCTAACCCTTACGCGGACTACGACAAGTCCTTGGCCACCGGCTACTTCGACAACGCCGGGAGGGTGAGTGGGGGGGCTGGGTGAGGCGGCCGGGGCGGGAGCGGGGCCTTCCCGGGCACGGCCGCCGCGCTTTTGCGGCCCCGCTCCCGCCCCGGCCGCCAAGCAAAGCAACCAGGAGCCCAGCCTGATCCTGAGGTAGCCAAGGGTTTCTAGCAGAGACCTGTCAGATTAAAAAAAAACACCCGGTTTCCTGGTTGTGCTCGCTTTTGGGTTCCTTCAGCTTACCACATCTGCTCGCTGGTGTTTCCTTCACGTTTGGTGATTTTATTTTATTTTTTTTTCTTTTTTTCTCTTCAGCTGACCCCCGAATTCACGCAGAGGTTGAATAATAAAATCAGGGAGCTGCTCCAGCAGATGGAAAGGGGCCTCAAGTCCGCTGACCCACAGGACTGCACTGCGTACACGGGGTGGGCAGGTAGGGCGGCTGCTGGGATGGGATGGAGCGGGAGCTGTCCACTGGAGTGTTCTAGCTCAGGCCGAGGCAGACCATGGGGTTTTTTGGCTGTTTGAATGATCATAGTAGGCCTGTGTCAAAAACAGTGCTTCTTGTCCACGAGAACAAGGGAACCATCAAAGGGACTGGTTCCAAATCAGGCCACGGTGGGGATGGTGACAAATAGGCAGATGTACATGATAGGTCATTTACCGGCAAGGAGTCCTTGCAGAGTGGCAGCGGTGGTCTTAGGGCCTGCAGTAATGTCCATCTTTTCCATTTGGGCTGAATTTTATCTTTTGACATTGTCTGATTGGCAGGTTGCTTCATTCCTGTTCCCAAGGTAGTGCCTTTCCACTTAGCCAGGGCTAGTTCTTCTCCAGTACCCGCTGGAAGGAGCAGAAATGCAAGTGTGAGTATAACGAAGGATGGAAGCCTTCCTCAAACTAACTCTTGTGTGCAAAGCTTCCAGGAGCTTGTCTTTCTCCTGTTCTGCAGGTTCAACCTGGTTTTCCTTCCTTGGGATTGTTCCCTGTCTTCCCCTCCCTTTTCCTACCTACTGGAGCCAGAGATGACACGCCTTTCTCTGCCGCCTCGACCTTGCCTGCTGCTGTGTGCTTTGTTAGGTTTCCTGCCTTCTGTGCTGTCCAAGGCTCTAGGGAGGGACCCTTGGGGTAGTTGCAATTAATCTCATGTTTGCTGCAAGTCTTTGCTGCCTTTTTTTTTTTTTTGGCAATACACTGCAATTTTAAATGACAACTTTCTACATTATAATCTGGGTGTAGCTGGCTTGTGCTTGGATGCTGTGAAACTTGCTGCCAACAGTTTGCTTGGGAGACCATTGTGTGGTGGTGTTAAACTAACATTGCAGCCTGATGACAGCAATGCCAGAAATGCCTAATTAAAAATTTTAGTAAGGTAGGCAGGCACTGAGAGTACTCTACAGCAGTTCATAAGAAATGCTAGGATGCCAGTATTAAATTCCAGCGTGGGAGAACTCTGGTTTCTTCAGTTGCTGCCTGTGAATTTATGCATTTTTGTTTAGTGCTGGCTGATTTCACCTTGGGAGGCCGGTTCAGTCTTCCAGTCTGTGTGATCCTGCTCTGAGGTCTGTTCAGATGAAAAGCACTCCATATGTAAAGGTGGTCTTCAGTCATGAGGGTGCTACTTGGCATGATGGCAGAGTCTACCTCTGGCCAGAATAATTCAGGAGATAAAGCAGGAGGACAATTAGCTGGTTAGGAGCACTCTGAAAGTCTGCAGGGAGAAGGTGAACACCTTTCCCCAGAAACCATGTTCCCTTATACTTAAGGACCTTCATGTGGGAAAATGACTGCAGTTGTGAAACAGTGGTTGAGAGCTCTGGTAGGATTTCTGCTCGTTTTTATTTGGAAGGTAGTTTCTCAGGAGGAATTATTCTCTTTTCCTCCCAGGGATCATTCCTCATTGGGCACACAACCTTCTTGCCTTGGCTAATAGGATTAGAAAAAACCCAGGGACAGATTTCTTGCAAGTCACAGCCAGCAAAGCAAAGTTTGCAGAGACTACGCTGTGTATTTGTCGCCCTCCCTTCCTTTCTAATCCTAGACATATTAATTTATTCAGTGCTGGTTTCCAGAGACAAAATTAATTGGGCCAAGACAGCAGCTTTTTTCTTCTAATTGCTTATGTAGAAAAGGCTTGTTGAGTATCTTCTCATGTAAATCATTGCCCAGCAGTCTGAAACCAACCCGCACTCTTGTGGCCGCTTATTAGATTTAGATTTGAAATGCGGCTCTCTTAGTGGAAACTCTGCATGAAATGTAACATACTTGAGTGTACTACATTACACCCAGTAATACATAGCATATGCTAGCATTTTATTCTGGTGCCTGTTTCTTTCCCACCACCGTTGACAGAGTCCTGTTCCCCCACCCTGCATTTATGCTAGGGAAGCCACGGCTTCTTGGCACATGAAGTTGGAGCGGAGGGAGGGAAGGACTTACATTTTCAGCTCAGAGGCAATGAGGGAAGGTAAACTGCCATAAGCTAATTCTGAATCAGAAACAGTTCAAATCCTGGCAGAGGTACAACTGCCTCATCCATTTGTAAATAGATTAGCATGAGGATGCTGAAGAGTACATATGTGTGTGTTGGTATTTCTCATAGTGCAAGAGGCCTCTCTCCAAAGACTGCCTCAGCTGGGAACACAGACAGTGGAAGGGGAATGGAAAGAGATTGGCTTCACTCCTGTCCCCTCTTAGGTGACTGCAGAAGCTAGAAAGCTCCCAAATCTGGTGCCTGCTGGACTGTTGTGTCTGTCCAAGATGATGAGGGGATCTGCTACCTGAAACAGTATATAAGGGAGAGATTCCCCTTCCTCCACATTATGGCAGTGCCTTTGAAATTTGTTTCCCATGTAAGCATTCCCTTCTTTGTCATAGTCCTGGCTTTCAGAGCTCGAGGGCCTCTGAAACAGGCCGGTGAGTCAGCTGGCCTGCCTCACCCACAGCTTTTGGCTGGCCTGTTGGCAAGTGGAGACAAGGAGCAGGGCTGAGTTGCCTTTTGAAAGAACTTCAAAAGACACAGCAGATGAAAGAAAAGCCATTTAAGAATAGATAGAAATTCTGACCATACCAGTTCAGGAACACTTCTGGAAAAAACACCTTTCATTAACTTTAGTGCAATATCTTAGTCTTAACCTCAGAACCCAGAGAACTTGCATCTCTGTAAGCAAATTCTGTTCAGAAAAACAAATCCTTAGATAATCCCCACAAAATAAGAGGCAGTGAGGCTGCATTTGATGAGAGAGAAGAGAGTACTTTTGTGTCACCCACATAAACCACATTCCTGTCAAGTGCCTGGTGGGTAGTTTTTGTGAAATCTCTGTTCTTGAGGATAGTATTTGACTGGAAAAGGCTCAGAGCATTGGGTTGTAAATTTGAAGTTGGCCTTTCTTTCAGAGGGTTGGATCAGGTCGCCCCCACAGATAGCTTCTAACCCAACCTGATGTAGGATTCTCTGATAGGGTAATGTGTAGTTTTGGTTTAGACTGGTTTTTTTGTTTGGGTAAAGCTGCTTTAATAAAACTTTTTACAAAAGAAGCTTTTTTACCCAGGTTTAAAGGCTGGAGAAGCTGAGGCATCCTGAGAAATTCCCCAGGTCCCACAATGCACTAGGAAGGCAAGCTGCAGTAAAATGCATCTGTTCAGACCGTTCTGAACACAGGATGGTACCGCCCTCCAGAGATGTCTCACTGTCACATTCAGCATGGCTTTGGCATGCATTTATGAGCACAAGATAACATCCCATGTGACTGCACCAGAAATATGCTTATTGTCCTTTGAGCTGGGCAGTAAAGCTATGCCACCCTCTCTGTAACTTATACCCCATGCCTAACTCATTAAAATGACATCAGGTTTCTCAGTAGAAGTCATCAGGCTCCATCACTATGCGCAGAGATAGGTTTCTGCTTCTTTGCTCTGTGTTTCGCATCCTGCTTTGAGGGTGCTGTCTGACTTAATTCCCTGGATCAACACCAGATGTCCGAGCTCTTTGTTACTATAGATGGCAGGTTTGGAACTGGTCCAAATTAGGTCAAGAAATCTCTCTTGGCAACCTAGTGTCCTTTGTGAAAGATCACCTTGCAGCTCAGCTGCTGATGGACAAGGAGGCATGTTCAGAACATGTCTACTGGGCATCGTTGCTGGTACTGTCAACAAGAGGACTGCAGTGGAGCTGACAACAGGCAGAGGTTCCTCTCACTTTTGTCCACTCTATTCAGTGTGAAGGGTAAGCTTTGTCTCACTACTGCTGCTGTTCTCCCACCAGGAGAACTGTTTGCAATCCAACATAAGTATAGGTCAAGGGTTTTTTTGGAGTCTTTTCCAAAGATGATTGAGCCTGGCAGGAAAGGGGGCAAGAAATATTTTAAAAGAGAAGAGGCAAAGCAGTAAGAGGAAAACAATACTGAGATATTTACTTTCTAAGAATTAAATCCTAGCAGTGGTCTTAGCATGGTAGTTACATACATAATTAGGGTGGTATGATTGCAGTGGGGATAGAAGCTACTTACAAAGCAAAAAAAGTATATTAAACCAGATAAGTCAGGAGTGCAAGTTGTGCTCAGACAGATATCAGGCCTATTAAAGTCTAGAAGCTGTTTAGGTCCTAAATAAATCAAGGAGAGTCACTTGATATTTGCTAGCTGGAAGAGGAGGGTTCTGCTTTGAAGAAGGGCTTCATACCCACATCTTTATAGGCTTGAATGATGGCACCATACATGTGAGCTCTCTCTGGAAATACTAACACTGAACTGATCAGAGAGAGTACAAGGGTACTAGCTTCAGCAGGAAATGGAAATTTGCTCTTAATATACATGTGGAATTGAATTGTCTGTAGCACGATGCTTTGGAGATTACCCGTGCAAAATGAGAAAACAATCTAAATATAAAATTGTCCTCAGTACCATGGAAAGGAATTTTGCATCATGCTTGTCCCCCCACACCTTACCACATCAAAATCTGCAGAGATTGGCTCTATCAATTTAGGCTTATACATAGGACCCAAGTCTTCTTAGAAATGGTGACTGGAAAGGGAGAAATAAGATTTTCTCAAAGTGATGTAGGCCAGTAGCTTTCCTCAGGGCATGTTTGAGGATGCCTTCCAGATAGAAGGATGGTTCAAATGAGGCAGACCTTTCAGACACAGACTTATTGAGGACTCCTCAGGTACTTACTAAAAGCTTCAAGAGCTGTGTGAAGACAGGGCAGACAGAGGCAAAGGACAGCAATTGATATGACTTCTCAGTAGCAGAGTTGCTTCTGTAGCTGGCCAGCCCATGGAAAACCTCCAGCGAGGACCATGCAGCCTTTTCCAGTGTTCCAGGTAGCTGTTTCCAGTAAGGGCTGATCTCATTCATTATGTGCTGCAGAGGAGAGTCTGGCAGTCCCTTTCTTTTCTGGGAGATGCACCAGTCTCTCTCAGCAGCAGATGGTGTCCAGGGATCTGCTTCCCAGTGGGAGGGAAGGAAAAAAAGAAAACAAAACATAACAACCAAGCAAAAGAGCCAAGTAGGATGTGTTGAGGCTGCTGCTTCTCAGTGCTGATGTTGTCACCTTTTTTTAAAATCCAGTCTATGTGACCCAGCCCTTTACCTCCTGACATGGGAAGAAAAAAAAATTGAGATAGGATAACAACTTTGCACTACTCTGCAACAAGTACCATCTTGCCCAGAGATGATTTTTTTTTCCTCCACTGTTTAGCAACAGTCCGAGGTACAGTTGATAGATTTAGGTGGTTTGTCTAGGTCCCATCTTTAGCTCCTTGCTACTAAAATTGTATGTAATCTGTGTATCAGAAGCTGCATTGTCCTCCAGGACCTCCTGGGTCAGACACTGCTGTTTGTCTTGACCTGAAGTCCACTCATGAACAGCATTGGGTACACAGAGGTCACAAAGCAGGAAAAGAAGCTGTGGATGCTGTGGGTTATGCCCCTGGATGTGCCTAAGAAGCCTGTATAGAAGGCTTATGCCCTAAATGAGGTTGAGGGCCAGGCCTTTAGATTCATTAAAACAGCCAGGGCACATAGCGGGAAGGGAAAACTTTTCTGGTGGGTTCAACCTTTATGTTCCTTTTGCAGGCATTGCTTTGCTGTATTTGCACCTGTATGATGTGTATGGAGACCCAACCTATCTTCAGGTGGCCCATGAGTACGTGAAGAAGAGCCTGAGCTGCCTGACAAGACGATCCATCACTTTCTTGTGTGGAGATGCTGGGCCTCTGGCAGTGGCTGCTGTCGTCTACCACAAACTGCAGAACAAGAAGCAGTCAGAAGACTGCGTGACTCGGTAAAACACTTGATTATGTCTTTGACCTAATGTTCCTCTTGCTCATAGAGCTGGGCTGGGCTGGTACCAGGCACTCTCTGCCAAGCCGGAACACATTTTATTGCAGTCTGATGTGAGAGAATCCAGTAACTTAGCAAGGCTGTGCAAACTGGTTCTGCCCTGGGAAAAGAGTTAGCTTAAGAACAAACATGCTTGGGGAGCAAGGATATTGTTCAGCTGATATTGCCGTCTGAAAAATAAGTCCGATAAACACAGGAAGAAAAAAATGCTAAAATTAAAAAAAAAAAGAAACAGAGCTGAGGTTTGGTATTTTTGTAGAACCCTTAAATTTAGCTTTAGAGCCATTTTGATGAAAAGGAGAAATGTGGCAGGATTATTAGATTAATTTTGTCACTCGCTTCCACTTGCTATTTGTTGAGTTGACCTTGACTTAAGACTGACAGCATCCCTTTCAACTGCTGAATGCAGCTGGTTATGATCCAATTATTTCTGTTTCCTGCCTTTCCTCAGATGTTTTCAAATGTATTTTTGTTGGGTACTTAAGAAAAGGACAAACAAGCAGTCCTACAGTCAGATCAGCATGTGGCAGAGGAAAGAAAAAAGTTAAGGAGATGCAGTTCCAAGCTTTTCTTGCTTAAGGGAGATGAGCTTTGAGAAGGCGAGAAACAGCCTTGTAAAGAGTTTCCATTTGCGCGTGGTCAGCGCAAAACCAAGACAAAACCCCTGGCACTTCAGAACAACACTTGAGTGCCCTTAAACAGCCATGAGCAAAGTGATTCATAGTATCAATTAAAAAAGCCATGGGTGGGAATCAGCGGTGTATGTATGGTTTGGACACCAACCACTCCCTTAACTAAGAGTAGCTTCTGGTTTGTGTGGATACGGTCAGTCTGAGGATAGAATTCTTCTTTATTCTTGAAATAATCTGCAGTTTATGTTTTGCTTAATACTGTCTCACAGTGGTGAACCTCACTATGATTAATGTATTTGCTAACAAAAAAGGAACTAATCTGCCAAACAGTACTGGCCAGTTGTGGTCAACGCATAAGCCCCAAGTTGTGAAAAATCTCTAATCCGTGTTTTCTTGCTGTAGCTCTCCCCTCCCCGCATCCCTCCTGTCCTGCCTACAGTTCAGTGACAGAATGGAAACTCATGATTAATTCTGCACTGCCATCTAATGGCATAAAGGCAGAGCCTTGGAAGTTGGAGGAGGAAAGAAGAAAAATGTGGCTTTCTCAAAGGAACAGTTATACTGTCCTTACTCTGCCACCAATTCCCAGAGCAGTTAGCCTGACCATGCTACCTTTAAAAAGAGAGTATTTGTTTGAGAAATAGCTCCCTTAATTGAAATTCTTAAGTGGGTTTTGACTATGCTGTTTAGTTACAGAACAGTTGCTAAGTTATGCAGTACAAGTGCATAGAAACAGTTCTGTTACAGCTGTGGAGAAGGAAGGCCTCTCTCCATTTTGTTCTCTGTCTTTCAAAGCACCACATCTTTACAGAGCCCGAGGAGAGAATCCATCAGCCAGGTTTTACCTGCAGTGGAAGAGAAAGCTGCTTGCTTTTTCTTAGTTCCTTGCTCTTGCCTAAATGAGTTCATGACCAACAAATGTGCCGTTATGCTCTGGAGAGACTAACAGTTCAGGGCAGCCCATTTTCCTAGAGCCTGTGAAAATCTGAGCCGTGTTCCAGGAGTCCTCTTCTCCCTGCCATCTCCCACCAATTCAGAAGGTCAAAGGGTTGCTTTTAGGCCATACAAAAATCCCATCTTTCTCTATAGCTGCGTCACTTTCCCTCTGTCCAGAAGCTTCTGATTTTTGACAGCTGAGGTAATAGGCTGTGAGCAGGAGTGGCTCTTCCTTTCAGGGACCTCAGTTTACCCCCTCACACTTGAGAGTTGCATTCCGCATGCAATGAGTCCAGCAGCATCCCTAGCATCTCTTGCTGCACACATGCCATGCAGCCCTGCCCCACATTTCTAGAACAACAGAAGCCTCTAGCAGGCTTCCTCCCCTGATTATCGTGGCTGGGAAAGGAGCGTGAGGTAGCAACAGTAATGCATGAGGAGCAAGAATAGCTCCAGCTGCTCCAGACCTCCACAGAAAAAGATTTCACATCCAAACCTCAGAAAATTCCCACTGTGGTTATTACTGTTTATCCACCCATCCCTTCTATTGCACCTGACATTTCCTTGACATCTCAGAGGTGAACATCACCAGCCAGCCTCTCTTCTGGCCAGCCTGCTGCTGGGCAGAGTCTGTCAAAATATTCTTTTCCTCCCTGGAAACCCTCCTCTTCATCTGCCTTCCTTGGACTTGGGGACAGGGGACATGAGGAGGCAGCAGGGCTTTCTTTTCAGCCCACACAGCTGAGAGAGGAACCCCTGCTTACTCCTAGTCTTGGATGTAAAGTCTGTCTCTTGGGTTTAATCTGCGAGAAATCTCCCCCGTGGAGCAATGCGCATCTCAAGTGGTACAGGAGGAGACAGGGCCAGCCCACCTTGAGACACTGCTCTCCTTTCTCCTTCAATATCCCTGCTCACTTTGAGTCCAGTGCCAAGGGAAAGTTTCCTGCCATGAAGAGTCACAGCCCAGCATCCTTTCTCTGCTCTGAGAGTACTCTGGACATTCAGTTGCTTCTTTCCTTTGCAACACATTGTTCTGCCCAGGAGCAAAGGCTGCCAAGGCACCTTTTCTGCTCCTCACGCCGCTGTGACAGGGAAGCCCTGCACCTACACAGCTCTCCTAGCTGGTTTCTTTGTCAGGGAAGAAGAGCCTTGAAGCCACTTGTGCTGGTATTTTAAAAATGATGGCATTTTTCAGAGTGCTGTCTCAGGGGTGAACAGAAAAATAAAGCCAAAACCAGTGACATCCCTGCCTGCTGTTCTGGCAGGGAAGGACATCCAGCCTTGTTGGCAGTGTGATGAGAGGCAAAACAAAGGAAAACAATTGCATCAAGAGTGAACTGGGCTACAAAGCACCAGTGTGAAGAGCTGTCAGTCTCTGTTAGCATATGAGGAATATCACCAACTTTGCAACATGATAACAGAAAAATGGCAAAGAAAATGTCTGACTCCAGCAGACCTCTCGCTCCACACTTGTGGGCTAAAGCCTGGTGCCTGCCGAGCTGTCCTCAGGGCAGGGTCATACCTCAGACAGCCTGCTGAGCTGTCCTCACTACTTCTCAGTTCTCCCTAGAGAACACTTCTTACAGATGCTGCAGAGGCTTGGTGTTAAACATGTTCAGCTGCTTCTCCCCACCTCTTACCTAGATTTTTAGCTCATGGAGGCACCTTTTTCCACAAATAGTGTAGCCCTGGCCACTTGCGGGCATGGAGAGAAAGGGGCTTTTCTATCACGAGTTTTGAACGTAAAGGGTGAGATTTTTCCACATACCATCAGCACTAGTTTGACTTTAGCATCCCTTGAGCAGCCAAATTAAACAGATAGCAGTTTAGTTTGAAAATAGTCATTTTTGGCAGGAGGTCTGCCTTGCCCACAGCATCACAGGGAGGTAATGGTTATGCTGACTGTTTCCTGTAGCCCAGGTTTCCCCACAGGTAGCTTTCCCAGGGCTGGTGCTCTAAAAACCAAGCACATAATACGACTGCATTATAAAGAGCTTAGCAGACTAAAGCAATAACCCAAACAAAAATCAGAGGGGAAGGAAGGATTCTGCACCTTGCATAGCTGGAAGGCTGAGACCCAGAGAGTGACATCTCCAGGGCACAGGCAGCATGAAGGAACACACGGTGTTTTTGAGCTCCAGTCTCACTGCTTGGTTACATGGCTTTGTGCATCCTCTGATCTCCCCTATATGAATTTTTCTTTGTAGTTTGCTCCATCTACACAAGCTCGACCCCCGAGTGCCAGACGAACTGCTGTATGGGCGCATGGGCTATCTCTATGCGCTAATATTTGTGAACAAGCACTTTGGAGAAGAAAAGATCCCTCAAAGTCATATTCAGCAGGTACTGTGGCTTCTGCTGGTTTGTCAGTTGTCTCTTCCCATGGGCAGGTAAAAATCAGTACTAGATGTAGAGAACTCTGGCAACAGGGGAGAAACCATATCATGGCATCCCTGCTACTCTTCTTCCAAAGGGACAAAGCACCACGTGCCCCCCCTCCATCCATATAAATCCATAGGCAGTACTGAATGGCATACATTTCACTTCCTCACCCACACTCTTCCCTCTGCTTGGGCAGAAAAACAGCTCTTTTGTTCAGGGTCAGGATACTCACAGTGCTGTGTCCAAGACAGTGGCATTTCTTTCACCTGCACCTGTTCCCATCCACAGGTCTGTGAAGCAGTTGTAGCCTCAGGAGAGAGCTTGGCCAAAAGGAGGAACTTTACAACGAAGAGCCCACTGATGTACGAGTGGTACCAGGAGTACTACATAGGGGCAGCCCATGGTTTGGCTGGGATTTACTACTACCTCATGCAGGTAAGAGGTGCTGGAGGGGAGGGACCTTTAGCAGCTGTTTCATGTTTCTTTGAACAAGGAGGAGCATTTGAATTGTCTCTTGATGATGTCAAGCTGGACAAGATCCCTCGTCTTATGGACTTACTCCTGTGATTATGCATCCCCACTTCTAAAGGTTTTCTCCAAGTCTGTGAGATTGAATTTCCCACTTCTGTGGAGATCTGCTGAGAAATGTGACCTGCATTTTACTAGCCGTTTCAGATAGTGGAGGCCTGTAGGTCAGCTGGGTCTGAGCTTCCCCCTCTTGTGTTAATTACTTATAAAATATCCCCATTTGTTGGTATGTGTGGGTTTTGTGCATCTTTTGAGGTGGTTACTTGGAGCAATCTCAGATCATTACAGAGTGAGAAGCTCTGTAAGAAAAGCTTAGTACTTAGGAAAGTGCCTTTGTTTCCAAATCAGGGCCTGTATCTGAACAGGAAGGAGGTGGAACTTTTTACTTTGATAAAGCAGCTGTCTTCTGTAGGGCCTGAAGTAGGCAGGGCAAGACAAGAGGTTGGGAGCTGGAATGCCCTTTTGCCCTGATGCCGTCTTTCTCACAATTTTGCACAACTCACTGGAGCTCTGGGAATATTCCCTTCCCTGGCTCTGAAATAAGGGTGGTAATTCCCCTGTATGGGTCACCGTATGCATACAGTTACAGTGCTTAAGCTCTTAGAAAAATAACAGCAATTGCATTTTCAAAGCATTAAGGGCACACACTAAGCAATGCAAATTATTTTAATGTAGCAATGTTCGTAGAAATAAGTGATGCCTTTATTAGACCCAGCTCTCACAGCAGGTGGAAAAAAGCCACCAGGTTTCAAGTATTTGAGCTTTCCTTCCTTAAGCAGCCTCAAAGTTCAAGCCCATGTACAGGATAAGTGGAATTCCTGTGAATATAACCCTCTTATATGACTCTGAGAGGAAGGGGTGGTTGGTGTTTTTTAAGCAGGAGATTTGGCAAGAGAGAGGCGAGGTGATTCTTGCTTAGGAGTACAGCATGGCTAGTTGGGAGCAGGGGAGAAAGCAGTGTTCTGGGAACCCAATTTGCACCGAGTCCCTGAGCTTGTTCCCAGGCTGATGTTTTAAAGAATTTTAAGTGTAAGCGTCCCAGAAAACACTGCATGGGCTTCATGCTTCTCTGCTGTATGAAGTACAAGGAGCCTGGATCAGCCAGGCATGATGCACAGAAAGCCTTGGAGGAAGCAAACAAGGGAAAGATGGAGAAGAGAACTGTGGACTCTTATCTCTGATGGTTTTACAGCACAAGTATTGATTTTTAATTTTCAAGTTATCAACCTGGGAACAGCGTGATTCTTAGATGAGAGTGCTTATTGCAGATTGCTGTGGGAAATCAGAACTGCACAGATTTCATGTGGGGCAGTGGCATTAGAAGAGGACACTGAAGCAACCCCCCTACTTCTGTCTGGGGTCAGCAAGGTCACCCCCTTGCAATTACCCAGAAAGATCTGCGAAAATGCCGCATCACAGCCTGCCAGCTTGGCTGGCCCAGCAGCTCAGAGCTGAGATGCTCTTGGTGCTAGGAATCATTCCTGGTATTCATTGTTAATACTGTTTTTATTATAGAGTTTATCTCTTTACTCCAGCTCTGGGTACCCGAAACTACTCCTACTCATCTTCAAGAAAAGCAGCAGCAAGCCCTTTTGCTTAGAGGAGTGGGTGACATGCTAGGGGCAGCCTTCGTTTCTGGGATGCAAGGGTGTGACTGGAAATAAGTCCCTGCTGAAGGCAGAGCAGCCTGCGGCCAAGCAGGTATTTGTGATGTGGGAAAGCCAGGACCAAAGAAATGACTTCTTTTACAAGGAGCAAGAGGGAACGTGGCCATAGTTGGCTTTGTTTCTGCCTCTCAGGCAGATCTTGGGCCTCTTAGAGAGAGACAAAATGCTAATTCTCCCTGATTTAATGCTTTCTCTCTCTTAGCCTGGCCTTGGAGTGAGCCAAGTAAAACTGCACAACACAGTCAAACCCAGTGTGGACTACGTCTGCCAGCTCAAGTTCCCATCCGGCAATTACCCTCCATGCATCGATGACAACAGAGACCTCCTCGTCCACTGGTGCCATGGGGCACCCGGCGTTATCTACATGCTTGTCCAGGCCTACAAGGTACCAGAAATCTCGCAAAGACCCTTTGGGAACCCCTAAATGTGGAACTTCATCAGGGAGATGACTCTGCTGAGACACTCCCTGCCTGAGAGAAGGATGGCTTGTTACAACGCAATCACCCCACAAGGACCACTGACCAAAACAGAAATTAGTCTTTTAAAAAATTATTTCTGAAATTACCTATCAGCTCTCTGGGGTGTCCTGCTGCAGGTGACTGATGGCGACAACTAGTTGTGCATGAAGTAATGGTCCTACAGCCCCATTCATCATATCAAAAACATCCTCCTTTAAAGTAGAGAGCAAAGTCACAGCATTAAGACTTCAGTAGGAGAGAAACTAATTAACCCAGGCCTCCCTGCTCACACAGGGATGCTCTTTGGGTGGAGGAAATTGCCTTGCCAAGAAGGAATATTTCTTGCCTCTGCAGGTCTTTGGGGAACAGCAGTACCTAAATGATGCCGTACAGTGCGCAGAAGTGATCTGGCAGCATGGGTTACTGAAGAAAGGCTACGGGCTGTGCCATGGGACAGCTGGCAATGCTTACAGCTTCCTAGCACTGTACAACCTCACTCAGAACATGAAATACCTGTACAGGGCCTGCAAGGTGAGAGCCTATGTAAGGAAGGGAGAGGGGACTGTTCACTTCTGCCTTTTACCTCATCAAATTTGCCTTTGAAACCTAATTTCTAGTGTGGTAGAGATGCAGCTGGCTCTGGCCAGTTCCACCAGAATCGTCCTTCAGCAGCACAGTCACTGTCTGACAGCCTGTACAGAAGGAATACCCTGCAGAAGCCTTACTCTGCAGGGGATAATGTGAGGAGGAGGGTGGTTTGTTTTGTTTTTTTTTTTAAGATCTGTCTTTAACAGAATTTGAACACTTTTTGTTCCTCTTTTCACAGTTTGCGGAGTGGTGTTTAAGCTATGGTCAACATGGCTGCCGGACTCCAGACACGCCGTTCTCCCTCTTTGAAGGTAACCTCCATCTCTATGCTTCTGTTTTGCTCCTAGATCTGAGCCAGTCCAGCACCAAGGAAAACCAAATACACGCTCCACTGAAGGCTTTGCAAAACTCAGTGTACAGGATGGGAAGGAAATTGTATTCACTGGTTTTACCCTTTTCCAGGAGGCATCTTCTTGTAACACAGGCTAATGTCTTAGATAGAGCATCTTGTCCTCTTGGGCCTCCTGCACAGAATTCAGCACACAGCTCTCAAGGGGAATTCTTTAACAGGCACAGGCCAAAGTCTACAGTAATTTGTAGCTTGGCTTCTCAGACAGTCTCTTTTCTGTGCATTTTTAAGGATTAAAATCCTTCATGGGCTTTCCAGTTCCATTCCAAAGGTGAGCGAGGAACAAATAGGGCTGCTTCCGTAGGCTTTGTTGGCTCTTGTGGCACTTTGTGGCTCCTGCTCACGGCTCCCCCAAAATCTGCCATCAGCAGGTATTGCTGAAAGAGCCAGTTCCTCAGCTAACGTAAGTCTCCACAGCTTTGCTGCAGGCCAAGGAACAAGGGCAGTTACAGCAGTAAGGACATGAGATATGCAAATTGTTAAACCTGTGGACAGCTAAAGGAGAAGGGAGGTAGCTGGAGGAGGGAAAGGCCCATCATGTTTTCCCAGGTGCTTTTCAACATTTGATGAACTTCAAAAATGCTTTCCTACTGATGTACCCAAGTTGCTTGGGAAACCTGGGTTCAGACCTTGGAAATAATGTAGGTCCTTCTGAAAACATTTTCCTTTCTTCTGACTTCATGACTTATTTATCCTCTTGATAATTGACAAAATTGCCTAAAGGCAATCTCTCTGAAGGACATTGTGTTTTCTTATCTTCAGGTATGGCCGGAACAATATACTTTCTTGCGGACCTGCTGGTGCCAACCAAGGCCAAGTTCCCCGCCTTTGAACTCTGAATTTGAGTTTGGCAGTTTCCTGCCTGAATCCTTCTGCACTTGGAAAAGCAGTTTGAAGCTGCTTTCTCTTTCTTCCAGACACATCATTGTTTACCTAACTGAACATAAATCCATCCTCCTGACGGCATGCTGAGTTAATAATTTTAGTCATCTCATTGCATTATTTCAGTTTAAAAGACAGAATGCAGATTTTGCTGGTGTCTCTTAAAAAATGCAGGGTTGCAGGTAGGAGCAGGGAGAAAGTGTACAGTATTTTGTTGGCTATAGAGTTTTGCTATTTTCTGTATCCCATTTCCTGGGAGAAAGCTTTCTATTGGATTTAACTTTGGCTGGTTTGGTTTTTTTTTTTGTGCTGACAAAAACTTTCAGGAATCTAGTTGCCTTTGGAAAACAAAAGTTGGAAAACAAAAGATGAAAAACTGCGACTATTGCCCTGCAAGTTGCTTTTAAGTGTTTTCTTTCTGAGCACTCGGGGAGTAGGCAGTTCAGTAGCTGGGCTGTTCCACCTGAAGGGAATGTGATGGACTTGAGTCTTTCTATACGTTTTTTTAATGTCAGACTGCAAATGGCACAGCTGGAACTGGCATGCCAAAGCCTTGTCCTGAATTTCCACCTGTCTGCTTTAGTGGACAAAATAATCCACTAGCTTTTGTACTTATTTGCTATCCTTTGAAAGGTTTAGCATAAGTCTAGTGATCATCTAATGGAAAACTCCAGTCTGAAAGGGAGCTAAGCATGCTTGCTGGTGTGGTCTCTTCTGTTCAGCTCTTTATTTAAAATTGTGTATGAATATTATAGGTGTTAGGCAGTGCCAGGCCCACCAGCAGCAGCATAGCAAAATAAATGTATGCCACTGAGTTCTGTCAGTGTTTAACCTATTACCTGTATAGATGTTATTTACATGCTTTGTTTTATAAGCTTTCCTGAACCTGGATAATTTGAGTCACTTGTTTGCATTGTTACTGTGTGTTGTAGTTTGATATGCAACCACATATCTACCCCCCTGGAAAATCTCCCCTAGGTTAAACAACTTTGACCTGGCAAGCAGACCAGATACTTGTAAGGGGTAAATCTGCTTTTCCATCCTTAGCTGATGCTACATTAATTTGCAGCAATTAGGGACCTGACCCCGTAAACCACTTTCTTAGCACTAAGCATGAGCTAAACACTGAGCACAGTGAATGTTACTAATGCAGCCATACGGCTTTGTGCTGTTTGAAGGCAGCTCCTCAGCCTGCGCAAGAGTGGATGTGAGTTTTGATCTTTTAAGGGCCCAGTTGCCAAGTGCCTCAGGCCACCTACGGCAAGCAGCTGCAGGGCAGCACAGGCAACCTCCAAGCTAGCACTGCTCCTGCACGCAGGAGGACCAAACATGGCACACGGACAGGGCTAGCTCCCGTGTGCCTGATCACAAGCAGCACAGGCAGACCCTCAAGAACTTCCTGGATGGGCTGCTCCAGCAAAGAGTAGAAACCATTCCTGGAAGACTGCCTGTTTCCTCAAAGGCCAGCCTCCTGCTGCCATCATGTGTTTCTGAAAGTTTATCAAAAGACAGCCTGAAGGGCAGAGAAGCTTATCTGGTTTGGGCTGGACGTCCCTATGAGAAGCTTCAAAAGCTCATGCCGACTTAGCAGTGGTCATCCTCTATAATTCACAGGCCCTAGACAACACAGGGAGGTGACTGGAAGGGAGGAAGCACAGCCTTTAGAGCAAGATAGGGCTACTCAGAGTTTGGGAGTGTAGCACATGTGGCCTGATGTAAGTTACCTCCCTGCTTGGCTGGTGTGTAGGGACACTGCTCTGAGCCTGGGTTTCTCCTGGGCTCTGCTTCTGTAAAAGCTGCTTCTGGGTGCTGCTTTTGCAGGCCGGTGTCATGGCAGCATCACATCCCAGGGTCCGTACACTGATCAGGGGATCATCGGGGCCTGCTGTACAACTGCTGAGTGGAGCACTGTTTAATAAAAATGCTGAAATGAACAAGCTTTGGGTTGCTTTTACCTTGCCCCCATGACCAGGATTCATATCTGAAGAAATCAAGATACGCCACAACAGCTGTCCTGGTGGCTCCCAGACGCTCACTGGGCTCCCACCCACCGTGAGTGTTAAGAGTATTTCACATTTTTCCCTGTCTCAAATCTATCAAGGCCAGCTCTGTGCATTCCCTGTCAGGCTGTGCCTTTCTCCCAGGACATCCTTTTGCAGTGCTGTCTCCCTCCAAGGCTGCATCCTCCCGCCTGTGGCTGAGACCACAGTCCTGCAGGTCAGTCGTAGTTGCACCAAAATACACCTGCGTGCAGTGCCGGCCTCCAGAAAGAGGATGTGGATCCTCCCAAAAAAAGCACTCTCCTGCTCAGTGGAAGGAAGAACAGGCTGCATTGGGGAGACTGTGACTGTCCAGCACCAGCAGCTTAATACCAGACTACCAGGAATAGTACGGGTAAAGGTGATCCTGCCCTCCAGCACAAGCATGAATTAGGTTGCTTGAGGTCCTACACAGCCTGGTTGTCTACAATTTCAATTTCTTAAAGTTTGTGGTAAAGCTTTTCTCTGAAGAGTCCAGCAATCAGGATGGGAAAGCAGCATAGTGCTGTTTCTCTGGTTGCCCTTCCTTTCTCATACAGGGGTGTGGTGCTGCCCGCTTCCACCCATCTTTGTGCCAAGGAGAGGGAGTGCGAGCAAGATGAAGCCTGAAAACTGCTTCTGCTTCAACAAGTACATGAGAGGGACTTTACCAGAAGTGCAGTCATTTAACACTTAAATAGCCAAACAC
Source organism: Pterocles orientalis (assembly GCA_011057875.1). Classification (NCBI taxonomy): domain Eukaryota; kingdom Metazoa; phylum Chordata; class Aves; order Pterocliformes; family Pteroclidae; genus Pterocles; species Pterocles orientalis. Next base: position 3,470,884 of record WKFP01015431.1, on the reverse strand, counting down.
TTAGTTTGGTTATGTTTATCCACAACGGTGATCCATTAAAAAAAAAAAAAAGTGCCTTATACGCCCAAGAAATAAGTAAAAAACACATTTCTGAATGCTCTGCCATCTGGCCCAGTTTGTGGTCCCCCCCCATGTATACCAGTGTTATCAGGAAGATGAAAAATGTCCAAATACTATTAACCAAGTCTCACCTGTAGGTGTGCATCTCCCCAAAGAGCCTGCTGTGGTTTCAGCTCTGAAGAGCTGACAGCAGCCTCAGCTACAAAGAGGTGACACAGGGATGGTGCAAGGGGGCAGATATGTAATTGCTGCTGCTTCCCAACTTATTTCATTTCCCATTCCTGCATATTAACTTTCAAATGCCCACAAACTGCAATCAGTGCTGATGCTAAATCTGTGGCTAACAGTATGTTGCCAAACAAATCCCCCCCATGAGTGATCCTCACCCCCTGCAGCATTAGCAATCAGACACGGCTCATCTGATAAATCAGTTTACAAACCACCACTGCAGCGGTTTAATGCACACTGGTTTCACTTTGAAACCACTTCAGAGTAGGCTGCTGGCTGCAGCATGGCAGACACCCTCCTTGTGTTGATAGGGAGAAAGCACAACAGAAGATCAACTCAGCCTCCACAAACCCCAGCTCAGCCTCCTGTCCCCAGCAGAGACATTGTTCCTGTCTGATAGGCACAGATCTGGGTGAGGTGGAGAACTAAGGCTGCATGTCCCACGTGCAATACCACAAAAGCAGCGGTGGGAGAAGCAACCACATGGGACACAAAGCTGCTGGCAAAGGGCTTCATTTACATGAGTTATCCAGCCAGACCTTGCTTCTCTCCAGCATCTCATCTGCACCACTATCTCACCGTTCCCCCCTTTCCCCTCTTTTATTTTGTTCATGTTTTCCCACCACAGTGTGATACCTTGGCTAAATTTGAGTGGGGTTTTCAAATGGTAACACGCAAGGGAACATGACTGGTCCCAGTGAGACCCCAAGTCCTGCTGCAGGCCAGCAAGGTCCCAGCACATACAGTTGATTTATTGCAAGAGATTTTTTTTTTTAATTTTGTTTACATTGGGAAGAACACAGATTCCTCACATCTTCCTGCCCAGACTGTCTGAGCTCTTCAGCCACTGTCCCTCATATCCCTTGACCTGTACCTGGGAAAGAAACCTGAACTGAAGGCCAGTATCCCAACCATGAAATCTAAACCTCAAGAGTTACAATGCTACCAAGTGTCTGAAAACAAAATCCAACAAAGAATGAGGCAGCAGATCTACCCAAAATAAGCATCTGAGGAAACATGCTGGTGCCTAGCTAGGCTTGTCTCTGTCAGGGTTGCTGGCTTGGGGACACCCCTTGCTGGGGGGAGGTGGCTTCAGAAAGGGGCTGTGTGCCCCCAGCAGGTGGCAATGCAGCCTGGCAGCAGAGGCCACCCTGCCACTGCCAAGCGCACACTCGCACTGTCAGCTGGTCCATCATATCTGGAGAGAGCTGGGATTCAGAGCTTGGGTAACCCTGGGAAAGGTGCTCAAACCAAAAAGCCCACACAGATGAGGTATTTGTATAGTGTGTGGGACGACAGATGTAAGAAATGTGGAAGCCCTTCAAAGTGCACAGCCTCTGAGTCATACAGACCCTCAAAAAAAAAAACCCCAAAAAACAAAAAAACACCACCCAAAAAAGTACATTTTTCCCAATCCTGCCTGAAGCCACCCAAGTTCCTCCACAAGCCCCTGACAACTCCTCTTGCCATTCAGCTACATGGGCAGGCTTTCAAGGAAATGCTCCACATGTTGGGTGATGCCCTGGCTCTATGCCTCCTCATAGCAGTTTTACAGATTGTGCACAAGTTCTTTCAGCAGCTGCTCCAAACTCCCAACAACTGCAGAGCCAACTACCTCCATCCCCACAAGCTGCCCTTGGCTCTGTGAAGTCTCCTCCACCAAACATGCCTCCCCTAGAACCCCCTATGGCTGAGGACATCCCAAAAGAGCAAAAGCATCAAGAAAACCCAGCTGGGCACATGTGTAAGGATGCCAAGGCTTATTATTTGGCTTATTATCTACCGAGATATTTTTGTGTCAAGAGAAAACTCAAGCCTAGGTAGGGCTGAAATGGCTCCTGCAGATGGGCTTGCAGTGCTGTCCTCCTTGGGACATGACCTGAAGCCAACAGGGCCAGAGCAGCCTTGGGTCTCCCTGACCCCACTGACGGGCAAGCTCAGGAGTTTTCAGGCAACCCCTTGTTTCTGCCACACCCAGGGACTGAAGAGCAAGGCAGGGAGCTATGCCCCATGAAGTAAGGGTTTTCAGGCTGTGGGGGTTTTTTTCAGGTTTTTCAGGAGGATTCCTGTGCACAGTGGTTCTGCAATGGTAGCATCCAAACTCACTCTCAGCCCAGCAGGAAGCGAGTAACTAAGCTCAGGCCAACATAGACTCAAACCCCCAAATTCAGTATTATAGCCAGTGTGGATCTTCTGCTTGCCTTTCTGGTTTGGGGTTATTTTCCTCCTTAGCTCTGCTTTTCTTGGTGGCAGTAATGTCCTGGAAAAAATGATTTACATGGGCCAGATCTGGAGCTGCGTAAAGCCCACAGAGTTAAGCTGATTTAGAGAAGTTTAGGATGCAGCCCTTCTACAACAACTGCAGGTAGGAGTTGGGGGAGTTTAATTAACTTTGAACAGCTGATCAAATTTCAGGCCTAGCTAATAAGCCTTTTTGTACCTTACCTTAACAGCAAGTCTTGGTATATTAATTCAAGGATCCCAGCAAGATCTGATTTTTGTTGGGTTTGATTTTGTTCTTTTCCTTTTGGAAAGAACAAGCAAACTCTTCCATCATTCAGATGTCCCTCATTGAGCATCCCCTTACCACAAGCTGGGAACAGATACACCACCACTCTCTCTAACACAAATATATTTTCATCCCTCCTGTACCCCCTGCCTTTGACAAAGATGACAGAATATCACTTCATACCGACTGGGCTTCAGAGACCTCCTACCCAGCTCTGGAGTGAGGATCACGGATGCTGTTACCACAAAAGTGACATGACTTGGCTTCAGTGATGCTTTGCAAGCCCACAGAGGAGATGAGGGACTTGCTGTGCCAATGGCTGTGCTGGCACCATTGTGAATGTTTGGTGTCTGGGGGACAAGCATTGCCCACCATCCTGGTACCACCCCATTGGCACAACTGACCTTTGAAAACAGAGGATGAGTACGAAGATCTCTGCCTGCCTGGGCGGGTACAATGCATGGCTGCTCCAAGACTCAAAGAAGACCATCACATCTTTGCATGCTGCAGGATTTTTGCTCTTTCAGAATCAAAGCCACTCCCCTCAGAAGCTGTTGGGGAAAAGCAGAACAAAACAGGTCTCAATGCAGCTGCTAATTTGAGACAAAGCCTGCTTTTGCCTCTCCCCCAAAGCTTTGTATTCCTAAGTGTTACTCAGACCAGCTTTCAGCCTCAGCATGGTGGTCCCTGCTGTTTTCGCCTGCAGTAGAGCTGCCTGAAGACACTTCTGTTTTACCTCTTTCCCCACCTCACTCTCACTCACTTGCTTCTGTCTTCATGCTGCCCTTTTTGGGGAAGAAGGGTGGTGGCTTTTACTCTGGATCATTTCACTAATCCAGTTCACAGCATCACAGCAAGGGTAAGGCAAAATGCAATGTC
>WKFP01015431.1:3393203-3459596 GCA_011057875.1 Pterocles orientalis | reverse complement strand
AGCTATGCCCCATGAAGTAAGGGTTTTCAGGCTGTGGGGGTTTTTTTCAGGTTTTTCAGGAGGATTCCTGTGCACAGTGGTTCTGCAATGGTAGCATCCAAACTCACTCTCAGCCCAGCAGGAAGCAAGTAACTAAGCTCAGGCCAACATAGACTCAAACCCCCAAATTCAGTATTATAGCCAGTGTGGATCTTCTGCTTGCCTTTCTGGTTTGGGTTTTTTTTCCTCCTTAGCTCTGCTTTTCTTGGTGGCAGTAATGTCCTGGAAAAAATTATTTACATGGGCCAGATCTGGAGCTGCGTAAAGCCCACAGAGTTAAGCTGATTTAGAGAAGTTTAGGATGCAGCCCTTCTACAACAACTGCAGGTAGGAGTCAGGGGGAGTTTAATTAACTTAGAACAGTTGATCAAATTTCAGGCCTAGCTAATAAGCCTTTTTGTACCTTACCTTAACAGCAAGTCTTGGTATATTAATTCAAGGATCCCAGCAAGATCTGATTTTTGTTGGGTTTGATTTTGTTCTTTTCCTTTTGGAAAGAACAAGCAAACTCTTCCATCATTCAGATGTCCCTCATTGAGCATCCCCTTACCACAAGCTGGAAGCAGATACACCACCACTCTCTCTAACACAAATATATTTTCATCCCTCCTGTACCCCCTGCCTTTGACAAAGATGACAGAATATCACTTCATACCGACTGGGCTTCAGCGACCTCCTACCCAGCTCTGGAGTGAGGATCACGGATGCTGTTACCACAAAAGTGACATTACTTTGTGGGGACTTGCTGTGCCAATGGCTGTGCTGGCACCATTGTGAATGTTTGGTGTCTGGGGGACAAGCATTGCCCACCATCCTGGTACCACCCCATTGGCACAACTGACCTTTGAAAACAGAGGATGAGTACAAAGATCTCTGCCTGCCTGGGCGGGTACAATGCATGGCTGCTCCAAGACTCAAAGAAGACCATCACATCTTTGCATGCTGCAGGATTTTTGCTCTTTCAGAATCAAAGCCACTCCCCTCAGAAGCTGTTGGGGAAAAGCAGAACAAAACAGGTCTCAATGCAGCTGCTAATTTGAGACAAAGCCTGCTTTTGCCTCTCCCCCAAAGCTTTGTATTCCTAAGTGTTACTCAGACCAGCTTTCAGCCTCAGCATGGTGGTCCCTGCTGTTTTCGCCTGCAGTAGAGCTGCCTGAAGACACTTCTGTTTTACCTCTTTCCCCACCTCACTCTCACTCACTTGCTTCTGTCTTCATGCTGCCCTTTTTGGGGAAGAAGGGTGGTGGCTTTTACTCTGGATCATTTCACTAATCCAGTTCACAGCATCACAGCAAGGGTAAGGCAAAATGCAATGTCAGAGGAAGATAAAACCAGCTTAGCACAAGGAAGCCCGTGCCCTCCCTGCAACTCATGGGGAAGCAGCATTTGAGCACAGCTGAGAACCACTCAGCAACCACCTCACCCCCAATATCTGGGCAATCTAGACACTAGGAGAACCAGCAGAAAGGGGAAAAGAAGAATAAATCCTTTCTCATGTAGCTCTCAACTCAATGCAAGACATTTTGTTTTCCCACCCCTTGTGTTGGACAGCACACCTTGCAACCATCCTTCACCCTCAGATGCTGTGAATCCCCTCCACTTGCCCCAGAGGGTGAAAGATGGCAAATTTGGCCAAAAAGCACAATAGATCCTGAAACGAATGGCCAGCCTTGGAGCCTGTGGATGACAGGACACTGCTGTGCTTCCTCTACAGTGGGGAAGACAGCCAGGGATAGAGAAGGCACAGAGACAGCACAAAAAACCACCTTGAAAGCCTTAAGAAGTAAAAAAAGACTACGGCGGTGGGGGAGACATCTAATTCCATCTCCTCATGGCTGGGGAATTTCTCGCTGGCAGGGCATGTGTCAGGCAGCCCTTGAACAAGGCTCATTTTGCAGCCATTGCAGTTTGCTGCAGCATTTGCAGTGATCTCAGGCGGTAATCAAATCCACTGGTAGTGCTTCATCGTCCATAAATCCCATTGGAGCCAGGCCCATAAATAGTGACACTGTAGTATGCAGCTGCATTCAGGGCAGGAGCAAATGTTCCACATAACGGCTGTTGGCTCTAATCAGATTAATTGAGGAGTTGATCATATTTCCACCACTTGGCTGAGTTTTATTATAGCTACCCCTTCTTAAGGATACCCCTCACTGGTGAAGGGGAGACCACAGTACTGCCAAACAGCTTCCTCGCAGGGGAGACCCCAAGCATTCCCTTGGTTGCAGGGGGTTCCCCCATTCCCAGAAGATTTTTGGAGCGGTTTTGCAGCACTTTGGTCTGCCACTGAAGTGCTCCTCCTCTGTACTGACACTCCCAGCAGTGGATAGGAAGGGACTGATCAGATTTTACAAGTGGCTGAAAAAAAATAGGAGTGAGAGAAACCTCAGAAGACAAAGTCTAAGAGACTGTGAGAGGGTCACCATAAACCACAAGCTTTGGATGAGAGCATATCCTACATCCAGGGATACCCTTGGTAAGAATTTCAATCTCATTTATTGCCATGGGAAAGAGGACAAACCCCCGCCTGGGTGGCAGCTACAGCAGGTCACAGCTAGGTAAAAGCCACAGCAGGATACAGCACGGTAGTTCCCAGAGCAGGGCTCATCATCTCACCAGACTGTGGTGCTGAGTACTTACAAGCCTGACAAATTCATCTGCAAGACGCTGGGCTCTGGACCAGAAATGGGAAGTTGCCAGTGGAAGTGTTTGGGAACCCCTGGTGGTTCATCACCACAGAGGATAAACTCCAAGGTGTTTATACCACCCAAAGCTGGGAAATGCCCTGTTCCAGCAGGGCTGACCTCATGCTTTACAAGCATACACAGAAGACAGAGCCTGATGTAGGGATCCCAAATGAGTACAAGTGTATCTGGGTTTTGGAAGCACACAGACCCTTTTTAAAATAGGATGATCATCTTCCATTATCTTTCCCCCTCTCTTCTGTTATCTTCACAATACCAATAGTTCCAATTCCCTGGTTTTCATCAGCAATAATCTCATTCATTCACTCCAATAACCACTTAGCCTTCCACTGAACAGCCTATGCATTCAAGCGTTAACTGCCTTGTAAATCCGAGGAGCAATTATACTAGTACTTACTTCCTATATCCCCGATTTGTGACAGGCAGTATCAGCAAGGGGAAAACAAAGAGACATTCTCTGTAACAAGAGACAAAATGGCCTAGTATTGTTTCCTTGCTTTTCTCACTTGAAGATTTAAATGTATGTGCTTTATAATAAGAGGGCCTGATTTGGGACTCTTCCCAGCTTCAATTTTCACAAAATTTATAGTAAGGTGATCACCTTCCTACACTTCTGTCCTCCTTTCTAATTAGGCTGAAATAGTCCAAGAGTCAGAAATACCACTAGAAGAGTACAGAAATATGGACAAGCAAGGCAAATCCTTAAGACTCACCTTCTTAGGAAACCAGGCCAAAAAGAGTGAATCATATTACTCAGAGTACAAAAGTTGCAGCCAAACTATTCAGCTAGCAAATGAATTAGATATACCTGAACAAAAACTCCTTAAGGATCCATGTTCAGCTTGGATCTTCCTTAGATAAAATGAGGGATAAACTCCCCAGTGAATTCCACCATTTGGAAAAAGAAAAGCCCACTGCATTTCTAGTCTCAACACATTTTCTACTGTAAAAAGTTCACGTCATGTCTATGCAGACAGAGATGAGCCCTTTAATAATTTCAGATTATGGAAGTTCATGTGCCATCCTGCCACCACTTCTGATCTGAGCAGGAGACACAGAATCTACACTGGACAGGTTGCTTTTCAGATGTGCTCCAACAACTGTCTCATCTGTCTGATCAGCTCAGCATGGTGCCTCCACACCACCTCTGAAAGCAGCTTTGGGAGCTCCACTAGGAGAAAAGCCTTCATCCACTTGGGAACATCAAAAGGTTCAACTCAAGCCTACAACATCTCTACACGACACATTGGTAATTCTCTAAACATCACGATTTCACCATAAGGAAATAAATTTAGAGAACAAGGGCTGGAGGCGATGTCTGAAAGCTGCTCAGGTGAGAGAGGTCACTCCAGTGGACATGCCTGGCCTTGGGCTGGGACTCAGACAAATCTCTTTCCTCTGCCTGCAACTGCCAAGCTGGAGATCCTCCAGCAAGTCATTTGGCTGCTCTCTGCTTTGGTTTTCTCCCATTTCTTTTGCTCATATTCCAGCATCTCTGAGGTAGGGTCTCTCATTATTTCTTGGTGTGGGACATCACATACGGACTCCAGTTAGAGCTTGAAATCTGAAGATACTTTTGCCATACGGCAAATAGTAACATTTTTATAGCAGTTTCAAAATGCTCAAAAGCTGCTGAAGAAGAAATTGGTACCTAAAAAACCAAATGTACAAATATAGAACTGAAAGCAATAGAAAATGAAGGCTATGTCCCTAACATTATGCCTTCCAAGTCTTATAAGAGAATATCTGTAGAAAAAAGCCATTACAGAAGTGTTTCATTTCACAAAGGAATATCTGAATCACTTTTTCCCCCGATTAACCTGTTATCATCCTGTCATCGTCATGCTCTGCCACTGATTATTCCCTGTACTTTGCAGTCAGGAAGTACTACCATGGCAATGAGATGAGCAGTCAGGATCCCACATCTCACAGACAGTTGCCAGCCCTTTTGCTATTGCAAAATTCCCCTCTCCCTGCCTCTGGCCAGGCCTGCCAGCTCAACTAGAGGGGGGAAAGCTGGGCAGAAAGCCCTGCGGCTCCCAGCCAGCATTGCCCAGCCCTGGAAGCTTACAGGAGACGTGCTCCGTAAAGGTAGGTCACAGCGAACTAGGCTGGGGTGGAGTATTATTTGTTACGATGTGGATCACATCCCTGTCCTTTGCCCACATGCAAGCCCACCCTGTATGAACCCCAAGGAGCACACAGCCCACCAGCAAGGAAACTCACTTCAAAAGGATCATGAAAGTTTGAGGTGCTTTACTTAAGCATTGCAAAGGTCATTTGCCTGCATTCAAACTGAGTTATAAACGAAGTGTGCACATTTGCTGGCCAAGATTGTCAGAGAGATATTAAAAACAGCAGGGATCTCTTGGCCATCTTGGCCAGGCACCCCGAGAGCCCCACTAGCTGTTGGGCACATTTTCATCAGCTCCAGTTAAATCACTGGGCGCAACCTTTAGATATGACACGAGGCTGGGAGCCTTGCAGGGGCACAAATTTAGGGCTGAAAGAAAAGACAACACAGAGAAAAATCCAGCTGGCAGTTTGCAATGGCCCTGGGAAGGTGAAAAGCTCCATCCTTCAGGAACATACAGAAGGTGGGAACAAATGTATTCAAAAAAAAAAAGGGGGGGCATAGCAGAAATGTCTTCTCACCCTGAAACAGGGAGCTGGAAACCACACTGAATTGTAATCTTCTTTGATAAATAAAATTCCCCATATCTTTGCTTTCCATAGGGGTTCAGCCCTTTGTCTCACGACAGCACTGGGATGGGAATTCAGGTCCCACAATGAGGCCACTGCAAAGACTTGTCCTTCCCCCAGGGCTGAGATAGGAAAGGTGTGCCAGACCCCTGTTAAACTGTTCCCATCAATTCAGAATCCAAGTATTTGCAAGTGGTACCACTTTGGTGTGCTGGGTACCAAAATCCTGTTTGTACATATTTTCCTAGCTCTCCCTGTGCCTTGAATCCATTTACCAGATTGCCTGGCTGTATTAATGTCTTTGCTTTTATCCTTCTCATACCATTGTTTCCCATTAGGTTCTTTTTCTCCTTAATTTGAACCCTAATCATGCAACACACAACATACAGTGTACTACACATTTTGTGGCCCCAGAGACATCATTAGAAGCAGACTGAGCTACCACTTGCTCTTTAAAAATCCATTTGTAGTAACGGATTTTCAAAGTGAAATGAGTTGAGACACCTTGATTTGGAGGATATTCAGCTTAAAAATCCATGAAAGAAAGCTGCTTTTTTAAATTTTTTTTAAAGAGGAGAGTGTTCATCACTTTCTGAAAGCCCAGAATTGGTGTCTGAAAATAACTTGTGACTACTGAAATCCTTGGCCAATAAATAACAATTACCATCCTCATTACTGAGCAAAGGATGACAGAGAAAGCAGGTCTTCATCAGAGCACACAGAGGGGAAGAGCAACCCTCAGCTGCTGAAGCTGCCAGCACCACATTCCTCCTGGCAGATGTCTTGTCCCAAGTGCTGCCACTGCCACTTTCTGCTGGACTGTTTTCTTCAGCTGTCTAATCCTGAGCTGCAGCAGACACAAGCTTCCTCTCCTCCCTGTGAGCACAGACAGACCACAAGAGCGAGTGTACACAACCATGCTGTGGCTTTGGGATTCTCCTTCCCTTTGAAGGGACAGGACTGTGGGACGAAGCACAGTTGTCAAGTTCATTAGGAACTGGGGAATGCCAGTTTTGAACTCTACTGTGAAGAAAGCAGCTCTGCTAAGTTAGATGTGCTGCGAGTGGGGCACGGTGCTTTTCAGCATTCACCACCCTCAGGTAGAGAAGCAAATGTGCTACCCAGGATAGCAGCATGCTTGTGTCAAATGTTACAGCCCACAGCAGACTGAGAGACTTGATTACAGTTCAGTTCTTTTTAAAAGACATTCTTTAAAAATGCTATTAAAAATTCCTCGTGGAAAGTGAACCTTTCAGAAAGGGAGACAACAATTTTTTCCTCCATAGTGACAAAACGGAACTGTAAGAAGTTAAAAAGAAGAAAGGAAGGAAGTGATGAAAGTGATGAAAGAGAAGATAGCAAGGACTGCATCCGCACTGGAAGCTTCCTTGGGGACATCTCTACAGTGATGCTCTAAAGGAACATAAACCCCATCTAGTTTTAAAAGAGAGTCTCAATTTATTTCAGATCATAAAAAGCACAAATGGAAGAGAGATACTCCCAACTCCAAAAGCAGCAGCCACAAAAAATTACATTCCAGCCTCAAACCTCACAGGCTGATAATTATGGCATTATTAAATGTACAGCAGCCCCTCTCTCCAAGCTATCCTATAAAAGTTGTGCTAAACTGACATTCAACTTGAAGAGGGAGAAGGGAGGTACTGGCAGGAGCCTGCTAACATTACACCACTTCCCACCCCTGGGGAGATGCATCCAACAAGGTGAAGGTTCCAGTCATAGCCACAGACAAATTTCCAAATGTCTTGATTCTCAGATCCCTCAGTTATCTCAATATGATTTTATAATAATAAAAACCCTGTACGCTCATTGCAGGGAACAGCATTGAAACTAGATCCTATCTTCTGATATAGCTGCTATACAAATGCTAAGACCCCAAGAGCTTATAGTTTAATTCTAAGCAATCCCCTTTGCCCTGGCAATTCACTTAGGCACAATAAGAGAAGAGTTAATAAGACAACTTCATCAATCATTATCTGTATGTAACATTCACAAGGACAAATTAAAACACACACATTAAGTGATTTCACAACAGTTTCTGAAGGAAGATCACTGGCTTGTATTCACTGCAGCCCATACAGTTTCATGTTATTGCCAGTTAAAAATATTCAAATGTTCAACTCGCCTGTTTACTTTAGACATCTACCAGGAAACAAAAACAACTCCATGTGCCCCACAAGGAATCAGCTGCAAAACACATCACCAATGAAGAGGAGCCAAAATTAAACATTTGCCCGTACCTGCCAGGCAGAAATGCTCCACAGCAGCAGACAGCCGGAGACAACGTGGCTACATGGATCCCACACCTGTAGCTCAATGCCTGCCCCGGATTGTCCTATTATACTGCCGAGGAGATAAATGCTATGACAAGACATCTGACATCACAAAGGCAGAGGAAGCTCCTTTTTGATGAGGCCAAATTTGTTTCATTTAATCATTCCAGTTGCAAAACTCTACTGGAGTCCTGCTCTCTTGGGACAATACGGGTGCCACAGACTATTGCTGAAATAGCAGTAAATACAAGAAATTAGTGCTTCATTTCTACATGAGAGATGAAAAGCATGTCTGAATTTTGCAAAAAAACCACTAAATACCTTCATGGGTAACGCTGTTGTATAGAGTATGGAAAAAAAATTTAGAAAACACACACTTGAATTTCTAAATCAATTTTGTGGAAACATCTTAAATTCTTTGGCAAAAGTTTTCACCAAATTATTTACTTTACAGAAGTTTTTCAAAATATTTACTTGAAACTAATTATGAACTTGTCATTGCAAAGGTTTTCTGCCAGCATCACTTTCAGAGAGTTAAACAAGCCAGGCAGGAAATAAAAATACTACATGCTCTACTTGTTAATCAAGGCTGTCCAGATTTTAAGTTGTGAATAGCTACGTTTACCGATCTGTGACAAACCCAGAAACTGCAACTCATTTGCCAGAATAAATGGGCAAATAATTTCAAATGTGACCATTCCCAAACAAGAAGTCTGGCACACCTAATTTAAAGAAGTCACGAGGCTGGAGTTTGTGTCAGGCGACTCTTGTGTGGCAGCATCTACTTGCAGGATCCAATCTCTCATCTATTTCAGAGCCCCCAAAACTACGCAAGTGAAGACTTCTTCCTCTGTATTTACCACTGTCATTTAAACTGTTCTTGCTAAAAACATTCATCCAAATCAGCTTTGGCACTTAGGGTCCGGCTGCACTTGCAGTTCCCACTTCTAAGAATTAATATTTCTCAAGGAAAAAGGTAGAAATAACTTTATAAGCAAAAAGGGATAAATGCCACACCTGCATGTACACACACAGCAACCCACAGCCAACTGTTGCAGTTGTATCAGCTTAACAGTGTTGCTTGGGAAATGTGAGTTTGGGACAAAAGTATTTAATAAAAATAACAGGCATTTCTGAACTACCTTTGGGGGTAACAGTCTTCATAAAGTATGTGTTATCAGCCTCCCACTGGCAGCTCTAAAGGCATCTCACATTGCAAAGCAACTGACTTTGACAGAAGTTTAACAAGCAGGAGAAAAACCCTTAGGGCTGGCTATTCACGCAGAAGTGGCTGAAATTTAAGCCTTGTGCATCTTGTGCTCTGTAAGGGGACCTCCAAAGTCCTGATTACATGCATCTCAGATGAAACAGCAATTTTAAATGTAATAGTTAGAAGAGTTGCAGGTATAGGCAGAGGCAGCTTGTGCTGGCTGCCAAATGCCAGGCACACGAAGCTTTCATACAGTGTTTAAGGTGCTCGGTCACTCCCTACAGCTACAGTCTCCCCCTCAGAGTATCCTTCAGCCCTTGTGCCCTGACATCCCAACCCTACAGAATCTCCAGGTCCTGGATCCACTAGCACCTTCTGTGAGAGACACTGTATATCTCCTACTAACAACCTCTGATCAAATAGGTCACATGGGAAGCAAAATGTCATTCTTGAGCATCACCATGTCACTTTTCTCCCTACAGCTAAATAAGGGGAGCAGCAGCCATGGGCTATTTAAAGAAAGCCAGTGTAGCTACTTGACAGATCCTGGAGGAGAGATGTTACATGCACGTACTTCACTGCTCCCCAATAAACAGGCTCGCACCCATGGGCAGCGTCAATGGGGGGATTTCACAGTGCTTTACCAAGGTGGGGGTTTTGTTTGTTGGGCTTTTGTTTTGTTTTTTAGGGTTTTTTTACATGCAGAGAGAACACAGAGGTATTATGAACACAACACAGAAGGCCAAGCTCCACGACAGCTAGTTTTAGAATAACAGAATCATAGAATCATTAAGGTTGGAAGAGACCTCAAGGATCATCAAGTCCAACTGTCAACTCAACACCACCTAACTCACTAAACCATGTCCCTAAGCACCACATCTACATGTTTCTTGAACACCTCCAGGGATGGTGACTCCACCACTTCCCCGGGCAGCCTGTTTAAACAGCTTGGCCAGGTTTATCCAGTGTATCACTGGCAGTAGCGAGATCTAGACATGATATTCTAGACATTTGTGTAGATCTCTATCAGGGCTTAATAAGCCTTGGCATTGCTACTTAGATTCTTAAAACAGTTTTCTGAGATACATACAATACAACTGATCACACAATAATGTAGTTACAGCCTTCTCCCCCCAGAGAATATAATCTTCATGGAGAGGATTCAAAATGCACGAGTATTATCTGAAACCTTCATAGGTTCCATAAATTCAAAGTACTTACTGCTAGATGTGTAAAAAGCTGAAAACTGTGAGTTCCTGCAGCTTTGTTCTTGCTGGGCTGTCTCGAGGCTTGCATATGACTGAACTGCATTCCACTTAAATTCTAACACAACAGCAAGACTCATGTATGCGATTGGAAAACAGGGTGTTCTGGTGTATCAAACACATTTTGGAGCATCTGGACATTTAGCAGTACTTAAGCAAATGCATACCACATGCTTGGCAGAGACAGGATTTCAATGGCAAGGGCAGAACATACATGATCACAGTGAGTGATGCTAACATCTCCAAGCTTTGAGTCTTGAAGGCTATCCACACCTCCAGTCCTCAAGAAGAGGTCTTACTGATGGCCAAAGGAAAAAAGAGGTCTAGACTGTGACAGTGCCAGATTTCCTAAAAACAGGTAGGATCTCTGAGTTTTGAGAGATTTCAAGCCCAACCTCTAACAGAAATCAGAAAAACTTAACCCACATCACATTAAGCCTGGTGATTTATCCCATCAGCCAGTTTGGCCTGTAGATCCTGGGCAGACTCAAAACCTTCTGGAGCACTTTACGTAAAAAACGAGAGGGAGGAAAAAAGTGAAAGACAAGAGGATGATGCCCCATAAGTCACAATTAAACCTTCCAGGCAATGGAGGTATGTGGGGACTCTATGCCATATACTTAGCTATCCTTTAACGCCCTTTCCAAGTCTGAAGTCATTACATCTCCTAGAAGATTAAAACAGGACATGAGAAAGACACAGTTCATTTTAAACAGGCAGTAATTTAACTCCTCTGCTGCTGCATGCTCCAGGGAAAAAAGAGGAAGGGAAAGGCAGGGAATCTCTGTAGCTCACGCACAGGCTGTGGGCCCTGAAAACACAGGAGCCCCCACTTTGCCCAGAACAGCACCAAGGGGATTTTATCCTACGTAGTGTGAGAGAACGTGCCAAAATGAACATCTTATGCAGTGCCTAATCTTTATGTTTAAAGCTTCGTAGTACCCTTCTGTGCCCATTAGCTAGTGCTTTCCTTGGTAAAGAGTCCCACCCACTGGGATTTGATATCCACATTCCACCTCAACCGCGGCCGTTGCCAAAGGAGCTGGGCAACAGGAGCAAGGTGCAGCCCTGCTCATGAATATTTTGGTTACATTTAGCCAGGCGCTTGCATTTCAGAGCTGGTTGCTCAGTGATCTATAAACTGATGCTCATGCAGAGGAAACAGAAGTGCCAAAAAATGGTTGAAAGCTTTAACTGTAAAGAGCACTTGGTTGACAGTGTTTCTTTATCAGACAACAACAGCATTGTGAAGGTGTGTTGGCTGAATGTGAGCTGAAGGTATCCCCCAAGTTGTCCAGCAAGAGCCAAGAAGCAGGCACACCTTCAGGAAGCTGCTCTCCCTCTTGTTGGCCCTCCTGGGGAGAGGTGGGAGTGTGACAGAGATGCTCGCGAGCTCTCCAAGGAATGCCTTGTATGTCTCGCTGCCAGTTGCCTGGGGACACTGACAACATCCGACAGAATTAGAAAACCTTGAGCAGGAGGGCAAAGTGGCACAAGTGCTAAGTCAGCCGTAGGCTATATGTGGCGCACCAGTTGGTGCCTTCTTTCCCCTTTTCCAGATACTCATTCCTTTGCCTGCTCCTTCAGCATGGTTTGAGTTCAGCCTACACTATGCTGTGACTGCTGCACACCCCTGGCTGCATTCAGGCTACCAATGCCTTACGCAGCACTTGAAGGAGCCAAGAGGTGAATTCTCCCTCCAAAACACACCCATCACCTCCCTTGAGCCAACAGAGCCCTTCATTTGTGCATATCATCCAACCTTTGTGCCATTATATAATGCTGTCTCCAGCGCTCATCCATCACTCTCCTATTTCCCACTACCTGCAAATCCCATGGTGCCAGCCCTGGCTTCCTCCTGGTGACATTCCTGCACAGTCACCTCCAGGTCTCCTCCCATGCTGTGTCCTGCTTCCAGACTGCCTTCCCAGCAACAGGACACCCTCATCGGACCAAGACCCCTGAAACATGCTGACCTGGCCATTTACTGGGTTTGACTCTCTTCTGCACAAGCTTCCACAGTTTATCAGGGTGTCCTGCAGCTGCAAGCATCTTGGACAGTAAATGGCTTTGCTTTTGTGTTGAAAGTGCCTTGCACATTGTGAGCACTGACAAAGCCAAATCATTAGCAGATTAATCAGGCACCCTGTTGCATACAGTCAGCATTACAGCCTGAAGATGAGATCTTGAGAGAGTTTGTTGGTGGTGGATCCCTGGCTTGGTACTTTAAGCCTGTGGTGAAACATGTGAGAATCAAACCAGACAAGCAGTCCAGCCAAGGCACTTCCTCTTTGATGGCCAAAACCACATATTTAAAGAACACAAGGATCTCTGTAGCATCTTGGTGTGGAAATATACACTAAGTCTCTTATCAGTTCCAAGAACTGCTTAAATACCGAGCAATGTATTCCTTCCAAATTTTTTATGAATTATAGTAACTCTGATATTCTTCATAACTGCCTAAATGCCCAGTTCCTTCCTTCATCTTATCAGGTTCTTGGCCACAAATAGTCTGCCAGCAACGAGTTTCACTATCTAACTGGTGATGGAAAAAACATCATTCCCATGTATTAGTTCTGAATTTCACTGCAGCTCACTTGTTGGTGTTCAGAAGGCTTCTTTGTACTTGTAATTTTTGATAACATGGTCACTTCCCACTTATGGGCTGAGTAAAGCAGGTGGTTGTACCAAGGGCACAGCTCCAAACCACTGCAATCTTTCTCAAATCTCATTGCTTGCCAAATAACACATGTATACTTGCAATTTTTTTCTGCTGACATTGCAGCCACCCAACCTTCAGAAGAAGAACACAGCAAATATTTAACAGCAACAGGTGTCAGATAGGAGTTCGCTGCAGTAAAGACAGAACACGTCAGAGCTGAAACGACAGAATATAAGCATGCATGGGACAGGAGAAAGGCTCCAAGAAGAGACTGGAATAGATTGACTATTCTTCGGTATTTGTAAACACAGTCTATATTCTCAGTGTCACACACCTTGCCCGAAAGCAAACTCCCACCAGAGTCTTCTGAGTGACCAACACCACCTCCCTTAGTGTTTGATCTCAAGTCCTATGATGAACTCACCAACAACTTCACAAAGCAAAGCAAGGAGCAGGCACTCAGAAATGCACTGAACTCAGTGGCCCTTATAGTCATAGAGTAAGTAGTAGCATATAAATTAGCATGATCTTGCCCAAAAAGGATCTCTTCCTCTGCAGCCTCTGGCTGCCCTGGCTATCTTGAGCTGAGCAGAAGGATACCACTGGCTTAATTTCTTCTGAGCAAACTTACCCTGGAAGAAGCATGCGTTATCTTCTGACCCCTGCACAACACTGCAGATACACTATGACTACTAGAAATGTCTCTTGGGCAGTCATTATAGCATGTGTGGCTTGGTGGACATATCAAAAGTGTAAAAAGAAAACAAAGATTCTATGTGGATAATGAAAAACCAAATACCTCATTTTTAAGTTACTGCCAAAATAGTGAGTTAATTGCATTTTCAGGCATTTTAAGACAAAAGTCTCAAAGGGAGTTCATTGAGAAAGAGAGCAGCAGCAGTGTGCACCCTCTCATCCAACAGCTCCACGGCTTGCACGGTCCCCTGAAATATCGGGATCTAATATCCTACTTTATTGCATGGATTTAAACCACTGCCTCCCTCCTCCTGCAGGAGGGCCTGACTCCCTGGGCTATAGGAAACCCCAGTCCAGAGCCATTCTCTTAAAACTGGACCAAAAGGCAGAGACTTCAGAGTAATGGCACAGGGAGTGGAGCCCAGTGCAGGAACTCCCACTTCCATTCTGGTGCTGCAATTAATGCCACCTCTAAGTGACTTTAGCCTGAAAAAAAGGAACATATTCCCCTTCAGAAATGTCAGAATGAATCATGTCAATGCTCCAGCTGGAAAACACATTTCCCTTATATTAATTTAACTAAATGTAGCCCAAATGCATAAAAGTTTTGTGTTGGCTAGAACCTTATCCTCATCAATTAAATCATTTGTAAAAACCAGGCAAGCCTCAAGTAAGCTGATCCCTGTTTCAGTGAGCAGCAGGACTAACAGGGCACAGTTTCCAACCAACAGCTTTCTCACTACTGGATTTTCTGGGGCCTTGTGAAATCTGAAGCTCCGTCACCATTCATTATGCCTCCCTGTCTCAACACGGATTCTCCTGCAGGAGAGAGGCATCCATGCACTCCCCAAGAGCTGCGCACCCAATGAGGCAGATGCCAGCGATAATTCAGGTCCCCAGCTGCTGCCGCTTTCCCTTAGAAGCAGTTCTCAGCAAGTCCCAGCAAGCATGAGGGAGAGGCTGGGAGTTTGTTCTAGTATTCCTGCTAGCATGAAGCTGCTGCTAAAAGTGGAAGAGAAGCCCTCCTGCTGCAGCCCCTGGAACCAGCTCTGCAGCCCAGGGCGACATGGTACAACACTACCAGGGACCTGTGAACAGCAGCTCCCATGCAAGAGCGCAGGGACACATCTCCTCTGCATCACCTGGGATGACTTTGCTCCCTAGGGACAGATCCAATGCACTCCCAGAGATTTCTTGGGGCACATCCAAGCCTGCCAGGCAGATAAACCCATGGTTTCCTGTCCAAGCCCAGAAAACTGACTGGATCCAAATATTTAACTCAACAATTGAAATAAGGACCTGCCATCCTCCTCCTCTGCACCTATTTATCTTCTCATCTGATCAATATACAATTATTTTATGGAAGCTCCTCCCAAAACTTCATTTTCTGGCAGCATGAAACATGTCCAGGTCACACTGTGCAGAGCCAGCACTAAGTTCATGCTTCATTTTTGAAAGGCTGTCTTCCTTTTGAAATACATAAGCTTATGCTAAGCTTGAAAGCCACCATCAAATGTACTTCATTGCAAACCTCAGATGACTGCAGAAATTATTAGATCATCACTGGTTCTTTCTTGCGATTACTTAAAACTCTCATAGGTGTAGAGATGCATAAAAATTATTTTAGACTATTTCCAACCAAGTTATACCTCCAGGATCCATTTCTGCTGGTGGATTTTGCTAAGAAGTTTGGTTTCTGCAATGTAAAACATCAGCATCACTGGAGATGTCCTCATCAGGCTCCTCGGGGCCCACAGGCTCCTGCTAACCTGCAGTAGTGCAGGAGAAGCCACACTATCGCCATCCCACGCAGACCAGCAGAGCAGGGATCTCTCCATCAAGCTCCTTGAAGGCAGGCAGCAAAGCTCACAAATGACAGGCTGTTTGTCCCTAAGCATTCACAAAACTAAAGGCAGAAAAAAGAAAATATCTCTTCCAGTCTGTCTTCTCTAGAGCAGAGACTGAGACAAGGCTTAAAATTGTATGCATCAGGATAGGCCTATTGATTCAAAAGAGATGACTCAACTTCCAAAAAGTCTCTTGCTTAAGGTCACGGCCTGCAGCAAAGAAGAGGTCTGAGCACATGTTTTCTTACATGAAAATACACCTTTAGCCACTTCACCATGCCCTTTTTGGTGTGCATTTTTGTAAGTTTATTTTCCTTAAAACACATTAATCTAAGATGCAAGTGCTTGGATACCCTGCAAGACTTTGGATGCAAAGTGTCTGTTCAGGCCTTCAGGCTCTAGATTTCTAATTACAAAACAGTTCCACAGTATTTCTTTCTGTCTCATGAACTATAAGGGCCCCATCAAAAGCCTTACACTTACTCGTACAGAACTTCAGGAGTCTGGAGAGTAAGCAGGAGAGCGATTGCTGGACAAGGGAGGAACAATCAGCAGTCCCGGATTTTTCTGCAGAAAATCTCAATTGTATGGATCCAGGGCCACCATCAGGTTTGAAAGAGTTAGAACAAGAGACACAGGATGGGCAGGTAGACAAGGTGAAAACAGAAGTGCCTCCTTTGCCCAATGGCTAGTTTTTAATCATTAATACATTACAAAAGAAAATCTTCTGTGTGGGAAAACACAATATCCAGCTGATCTCCATTCTGTTAGGACACAGCTTATCCCTAGGAGAAGAAAAAGAAGATAAAAGATTAAAAGCAGCAATTCTAAAATTTTAAACATGTTCTTAACATGATAGAAAGGAATAGTAAGAACAGCTGAAAGACACAGGGAAGGACGTCTTGGCTGAAGGTACTGCAGTGTTTGCCATATTTGTCTGCTTTATTTTTAAACACCCAGAGCCTTTGCTCGATCAACAGTTCCTTGTAAAAGAAGGAAGCAGAAGAGGAGTGAGGGGCTGTGGGGAGAGAGGCAAATGAGGTTGGAAATTGATGATCTTCCCAGCCATGAAAGTCAAAATCCTTACTTGAAACCGAATCCTCCTGAAGCGCTACATAGGCATGGGGGAAAAGGGGAGGGAAGGAAAGAAAGATTTATTACTTAAGCAGAACTGAAATTCTGATGAGAAAAAGGACTGTTATATCCATGCCTGAAAGTCAACAGCAGATCTGAAACTGGATTTGTTATGTTTCCCTCTCCTTTGCACACATAAAAAAAAAAAATACAAGGGAGGTGGTTGGAGGGGGGGAAAAAAAGCCACCGAAGTCCCTTGATCTTATGAAGCCTTGAACTCTTATATTCCATTTATAGCTCAAGCTGGAATGACACCCCCTTGATTAGCAAGCTGTCCAATCCAGCTGCATGTGTCAGGACTGTACGAGGCACTAAGTGAAATATATATATGCCCTTATAGAGTTTAGCACATCGGGTCCACCTCCAGGGCACAGGCTGTAGCTCATTCTGACCACTGCTTCTCTCCTGGGAATCACTTGGAAGGGTTTGTTTGGGGTTTTTTAAAGTTTTTTTGAGGGGGCACCTTTACTTTCAAGTTTAAGCAACACAAAATGGCACCAAAGAAGGACGTAAAGAAACCAGCAGCAGCAGCACCTGCACCTGCACCAGCACCTGCACCTGCACCAGCAGCTGCACCAGCTAAACCCAAAGAACCTGCAATTGATCTCAAGAGCATCAAGGTAAATGGATGTACGTGTGCTGATCGCGGACCCAAAATGCTTCCAAAGGGGAAAGTTAGCAGAGTCCTGGCTGAGACCCGCAGTGAAACATTGCGTGTGTTTGGTTCCGGTTTGTGGACTGCAGTGAAATGAATGAGTAACCTCAGTCGACGGATTTGTTGACCTGCCTGAGCTTTTGATTGTTTTAGTAACTGGAGGGGTGTAAGGCATGGTGCATGACTTAACACAGGAGTGAAGCCTGGTGATTTCAAAAGTATTTTGGAGTGTGTCCTTCAGAACTTTTTACCAAATCAGTCTTGGTCTGACCTGTTTGGTAAAGCTAAATTTAGAATTAAAAAACAACCGCCCCTCTACTCCCCAAACCCCTAAAGTAGGTGCATGAGGACAGGAAAGGGTTACTGAAACTTGCAATGCAATGTTTTTCCACAGCGCTGGACTAAAACCAAGCCTTATTTTGCAGTTTTCCCCTCAAATTCATTTCCAAATTTTTGCAAGCACCTGATGACCCTTTGGACATGTGTTTTGAGATCAGCATGGTTTATCTTTAAAGGCTGGAAAACAAAACTGATTAAAAAAAAAAAAGAGGGATTTGGCAGCTTCATCTATTTTCTTTTCATTTGCATTGTACAACAAACATTGATAGAGACCATGTGCTGCAAAGCCCTGGATGTAAGCATTTCAAGTGATTTCCTCTCTCCTTTACGTATTTGCTCAGAATTTGCAAGTTACTGTAAACTGAAAGCAACAAAGAGGAAGAGTCTTTCAGAGGCTTCCCTGTGACTGCACTTCCATGCAACCTCATACTGTCTTTAGACTTTGCATGCCCATCAACATCACCAATTGCTGCCTTGACCCTTTGAAGAAAACTCTTCCATGCTGGGAAATTCTTTACTTAGGAAAGAGGAGAGGGAGGTTAAGTGATTAAAGAGATGAAGAGACAGACTAGTTTATCCAGACAGGACTATAAATAGTTATTCTCCACCTACCTGACAAGCTGATTGGTCCCAGGGCCAATTTGCTAAATTCTACATAAGGAATCATGCCTATTATGGAGAAAAGAAGGAGTACAAAGCCTCCTAATAGGACCTACTCATTTTCATCTCATGATTAATTCCGTTTCAGGTAGCTTAATACATATAGTCCCAAGATCATGACCCACTCAGTGAAATTTCTTGAAGTTCACTTTAATTTTCACAAACAGTAGTATTTTTCTGAAACAGTATCTAGCTTCTCATAAGACTGAAGCTGAACCCACTAGCAAAGCAAAACAAGAGCAAGAAGAAAAAAAAAAAAAAGACATTTTTTAAATACTTTGAGCAATCACAGTAAAGGCTACACCTAAAGCCCAGTTTTTGAGACTACTGTCTGAAAATTAGATTAGACCTCACATTTCACTCAGAGATGAAGGGAAACATAAGCTAGATTTACTACTAAATAATTTAGTATGATTTGATAGCCTTCTATGTCCAGTTCATTAGGAGAAAATAGAATTTTGGACTCCAGTGATTCTAGCTAATCTATCTTTACATAAATAGACTTAATAGTATATTACCAGCTACCAAATGGCAGGCTGCAGTCTGAGGCATCTCTGCAGTTCACTCCTTTATCCAGACAGCTCTCTATAATGGCAGGAAATATATACTGGTAGCACAGAGAGAACACTCCAGGTTTTGTCATATTCAGACTGATAAAAAAAGATAGTCTCCCTAAATTCTCTTTCTTTTGAAAGATAATATCAGACAAAATATTTTCCTCCTTGAGGGACGGTGGAAAAACTGGGTTAGTGAGACAAAATGACTCTTCTAACACTAACAGCAGCACGTAAATATTGCTATTCCTATTTGCAAGTAGGTGAAGGTATGAGCAGCGTGATGGAGGTCACAGGACTACCCTACAATGCAGTGGGTGGCACAGCCCCCTGCCCTGCATGCTTATCACCAGGATATATCTTTCTGCAAGTATCTCCTCCACTCTCCGTCTTTCAGGAAGGAACAGGATAACTCAGAGGCACTGTGAGGGTGGACGGAGCCCCCACCACTCCCTGCAGCAGGGGAGTCCACCCAACCACGCAGCCATGGCCACAAGGTGATGTGGAAACACATGATGCCTGCGAGGGTGACACACATCCCCTCTATCCCTGACCTTTCCCTCTCCCCTAAGAGCCCACATTGGTCAAGGGCTGCCCAGGCAGACTGTGGCACCTCCAGTGCTGGGCTCTTCAGGAAGGCACCAGGAAAAACAGTGGTGCCTTTCATCCTGCCTTGGAGCAGGGGCAGGGACTGGACAACCTCCCAGCCTCACTTTTTCCACCCTTAGAGAGCTCAGGCAGCAAAGGGAAACAATGTCTTCTTATAAGTGATTTGCTGGGGAGATATGTCAGAGTCAGGAATTCAAAATTTTCTGAGTCTTAGCCCAGACACTTAATTAGCATTAATTGATCCTGAATTCTTACATTCAACCACCAAAGTCTCAGCATGGTAAAAGGCACAGCACCATTTCCAGCAAAACTTTGGAGCCAGGGAGTACTTAAAACTAAGCTTTTGACCTGGATTCAGTGAATTATCCTTTCCTGGGGCTCTTTGCACTGATTTACCAGGCATGGAGCCAAAGCCTCTGGCACTTTGAACAAGGGCATCAAGTGGGCTCCCCTCCACTCCTCTGGGGACTTAGTGGCCACACTAGAGCTTGCTACTAATGAGAGGTAATGCCAGGTTGCAGCGCCACAATGATTTTGGGAGCCACACAGCAGGCAAACACACAGAAAGGCTTTGTTAGCTTTTATAAAGAGACATCCAAGCCCCTTCTGGAGCTACAGCTGGAGTGGGTAAGGGTAGAGCTGCCTAATAAGGGTTTACAGCAGCCAAATAAGCCACATTTGGCAATATACTTCATTTCAAATTGTCATTAGACATCACAGTATTCTCCAAAACAAACAAGACGGTGGTTTACAAACATGGGTAGCAATTCTCTTGGTGGTACCCCTCCTCTTAGTTGCCATGCTTGGCCCATCTTCAGGAATCTGGTTTTCAGAGCCTTTTGGGGTGCACACTTTGGAAGTTAGGTTTTTTTGTTTTTCCTTAAGAGGTCTTAAGCTGGGTTCTTGCAAATGCATGCACCCCAAAATTGCCTGTCATCATCAGAAATTGTGACAGGCCTTTCACCCTCTTCTGTTCTTTTTTCCTTTTTTTTTTTTTAATTAACCCAATTAAAGCAAATATTTAGCTATTTGCTAGGGCTAGTAGCAGCTGGTATGAGATTTTTTATTTTTGAGCACCACCTATTGACTATAAAATTAAGTAACAGTAATACCTAACTGCTAAAGACCCAAATCTCTAAACTCAGCCCTTTCTCAGCTCACCTTAATTATAGTACAACCACCACAGGAAGAGAGTCGAGGCAAGAAGGAAAAATTTGTTTTTAAGTGCAAATGTAAAGACTCTTTTCCCCCTACTCAGGAAACAACGTAAGACTCAATCTGCTTTGCACAAGCTTTTCCAGATCAAATTTCTATTTCTCATTTCCCTTATTACTAGCATGGCCTGGATTTGAACAATAGGTACACAAAGGTTAAAGATTGAATCATAAATGAGAAGAAAAGAACAAGGTGATGGATGCATCTGAGAGTTACCATCAGATTACCATCATGATTAAAACCAAAATGACCATACGGGTCAATTTCTTAAGATTCCCAAGAATTCTGTAGTTAAAACTGTGGCCAAGGATACTCCCAAAAAGACAGCTTATCTGTTTTGTCAACTTCCTTCTCCCAGACAAGCCTGAGAAGAAACGTTGAGCTGACAGACAGCACTTCTATGGGTCTATGTCGACAGTAACTGGGATGAGACATTAATGATAAGGATGTCTCATGCCTGGTTTTGCAACTGATGCAGTGGGAAATGGATAAACTTTATATTACCCAAATCACTTTAACTGGGTCCCTATCATTAACAGCAAAAGCACGTTGTGTTTTTGACTGGAAATCTAAGGGACCTTCCCAGCACGTATAACTAGTCCTTGCACCAAGCTCAGGCTCATGGCATTAACTGCAATGTTTTGGTGCTGGAGATGCTGAGTGCAGCGCTTCATAGGCTTCTGCTCTGCAGATGGTGATCTGAACATGTAGCACTCTCAGCCAGTGTCACACCAGGCCCTTTACTTTGAGGATACACCTGAGTATCCTTTCTCAAGCAGAGACAGAGATTGGGTTCTTGCAAGTATCCATGATGTAAGTGATGTTCATTCTGTACACAAGGCTTCCCATGCTGGTGTTTTCAAGACTGAAATCCCAGGACACCAATTATGCCATGCCCCACACTACAGATAAGCTACCTACATCTTCAGGGGAAAAATAATTAAAAGCTATCAACTAGTAAAGACTTTCTAAGGCCTTGTGTAACTGTGTGATGCATGATGGAGCCTGCTGCATGAAAGCAAACTTTTGTGGTCATTTGTTTTTAAATACAGAGCTCTTAAGGCAGTAAAAAGTGTTTCTCCAAGTGTCCTTAATTCTTGTTACATTCACTACTCAAGTAGGTCATCTCTGAACAGCCACTGCATTGGATATAACCAGAGAGAGGTAAACTCACTAAAATACACTGACAGAAAGCTTCTGGGCTGGAGGGCAAGCAGAACTGCAAATGTCAGCTGAAGTGCTCAGAGAGCTATTACACTGCAGACAAACTCCATGTGAAGCTGTGGAGTGAAAACAGGAATGTTAACAGAAGATTCGCTCACAGTGCTAAGGGCTTTCTTAAGCACTGGCAGGTTTTTGTCTGAAATTTTTGGTGCAGACCTTCAGATTATGCCTGATCCAGCTCCAGCAACAACTCTAGAAAGATTTGCTAGGACCGATACACCTCTTGGACAAGCTCACAAGGTCTGAAGTGCCCTTTCAGGTAGGAAGGGGATGAGCGCAAATATTACTCGGCCTTAAGAGATGTAAAGGTGCCTATCTGACAGCATCCAGACCAGCCTTCTCCTACTGCTTTGACCACTGAGATACGGCACCATTTGGGATCAACCCCACAGCAGAGGAGCCCCAGTCAAATCCCTTGTCCCTGTGAACATTACCACTGATGCCAGACCGACATTGGTGGCAGTTGCTAAATCACCGCATGGGCAAGGCGTGGCATGAAGGTGTCCCAGTATAGGTAACTTGGACATCCTAAGGTGCTGCTAAGCAAAGAGTCCCTCAAAAGTAGGGACTGTCCATATATATTAGTAAACACTTTTTTGTGTCTGATAACCTGCAAAATTATTCAGAAAATAATTTTTTTTTACAAGATCCATTCTTAGTAATTCATAGCTTTGGCAGCATTTAAAGAAGATACTTATAGCCTTTGGAAGGTCTAGGGAGTGACAAACGTTGGTAGAAACAGTGGAATTCAAAGCAAATTACACAGAGAATAACATTTCAAGAGCTCACAGTGTAATTTCAAGTGTTAACAGTGGTTGTGTCGCAGAGCCTTTCTCCCATTGACTAATAAATCAAAATACCACCGCAATATTTCTGAAATACTGTTTTAAGCCCCCTTAGAGCACAGAGAGACTGTAACAAGATATTTATCTTACATAAGGCAAGAAGAAGGTGACTAAGTTAACCAATGACAAGTAAAGAAAGAAGTTGTCTGTAAGGAGATATGAAACACCCAAGCTGGAAATTTGCCCCAAGTTCACTGAGGCTTTATTACATCTTATATCCATTGCCAAAAAGCACTTGCAGCTGGCTGGTTTACCACATAGCACTTAAATGTCAAGTGGCAATAGCTTAACTAAAGTTATGCTCTACCACTGCCACTGGAAGGCATGTTAAAACAACAAATCCCCCTGAGAGCTGAGCTCCAGAGCCTCACATTTCCTCACACATCCTCTCGATTATCCACAATCATGCAAAAATTAGAAAAGTGATGCTTCTACAAACGAGAACAACTGATCATACTTCCTTCCATGAAGCTCAGGAAATCTGTTCAAAACAGAATGACCAACAGTGCAGCTAGAGCATATTGCACTCCCAGACATTTTAGAAGGGCACATTAATTAACCAGCAAGGGTTATACGAAAGTTTTTGCACAATTGTAAAGCAAATATGAAGTTACAAGCTTTAAAAGTAAATGAACTGGAGAGTTACACAGAATGCTCAGAAAAAAAAGTTCAGATTCATCTGCAGTTAAGTCCATTAAACTCAAAGTGATTTTGAACTATTATTCCAAACCTCATGGTATCTCACATACACAATTTTCTCTCCTATATTAATGGTGGCAGTTTTTATTCTTTCTTCAAATATATTTCCAGGCAGCTCTGTTCTCAAAACCAAGTTCTTTTTCAAGAGCTCATCTGTTCCTAATGTTTCTCTGCCTCACAAAAGACATGAGGCTAAATCCATAAGGCTGTTGATTCTGACTTAAATGAGAAGTATCCTCTCTGAAATCTGCGACATCAATCACAGAAGTTGTCGAACCGGGCTGAGGGATGGGAGAATGACAGCCCACTTTTCAGAGGTGTTTGAGAGCTGTGTAATCCTGCACTCAGTGATGTCTACTAGAAAATATGTGCCACTGTATTAATCAAGGAACAGGCACTAATGGTGAGGAGGTAACATATGAACTGCTGTAGGCACAATCCTATCTTATCTCCACTCAAAAATTAAAAAAAAAAAAAATCCCTCTAGTGCTGAATAGAAGGGTAAATATACAATGAGTATCCTAGGGGACTCTCCAATTTTCTCCACTCTGGTTTTCCAAGACACCTGATAGTTCTCAGTCTCTTCTACAGAGACAGTACCTTGAAATGTCTGGTGACTCTAATAAAATCTTAAGATCTTTCCTCCTCTGTAATTCACCCAAAGGGTAACAAGCAGATGGGGCAGCTGAATGCCTTAACTCCCAGCAGCATCTTTTCCCAGGGCTTTTCACCCTATCCAGACATTTACACATTTACAGTGAGCACAAAGCAACTCACTCAGCACAGCTGTACTCAGTCCCAGTGCCCCCCTGCCTAAATAGGTGAGCACAGCACCACACTGCAAGGCTCAGGGCCCTAACGCCAGGATCTGGTGATGTGTGGAGAAGGTAGGAACTTCAGTAAAGATTTGTGTAGACTGGGTCTGCTGCTTAGATGGTGATACAGAGTTGCATACAATCCTATACACCTCATCCTATTTAACTGGGACCCGGCAAAAATGCCTCTATCTAGCAACAAGAGGAATAGAATGTGGTCACAAACTACACAGGGGAAAAAGCATTAATCTTAAAAGCAACCCAAACAAAACAAAACAAACAACCAGACAAACAAAACCCCCCAAAACACACCACTGTTTTCTTTGGCACAGATAAACTTCCAAGCCAAGATAGAGAAATCCAGGTCCCTCTAAGTCTTCCTGCATGTTGTGGTTCCTTCAACTTTCCATTACTTTTGCTGGAGGGCTGGGGAGGGCATTTATTTCTTTTAAATCAAACTCTCAGAAATTTCAACATCTTCCTTAAGGCCCTGAGACTCATGTGCTCTGACAATGCAGAGAACACTGCCAGGATCAGAACAAAGATCACATAGTTGCAAAAAAAGTCCTACTTTTTGAAGTTTATGGCAGCTTCTTACAGAGTCACAATTCTTACCTTTCATTTCTTTTAAGGAGCGTTTAAAATATTTTCTCTATTGAGGCCATTTGTAGGTGCCCTTACTCAAAACAAGTAGCATTATAAGCCCCCAACAGAGCCTATTGCCTTGAAGTAGGGTGATTCTTAATTCAAGTGAATGCAACATGCCCACCCTAGGATATTTCTCCGCAGCAAAACTCTTGTCTAGTGCACATTTATTCAAGAGCCAGTAATGAAATGAAGGGCTGATGGGGTGCACTAGTATTTCCTCATCTAAAGTCTAATCAAAGTTTCATATGTTCAAAAGACTAATCAGCTTATATGTAGACCCTCTCAACTTATATATATTTGATAGCCCATTCAAGCCAAATGGCTAATCCAGGTACCAGTTTTCTATGCCCAAGACAAATGTGCCCCAATTATTTTCTGTTTGGCATCTAAAATCTTTAGGGATGAGTTTTGTTGTAGTCAATCATAAAGCTTATCTCAAAGTAACAAAAAATGTTCAAGAAAATTAATCAGTTTTCCTTAAGTTTTTTTTTTTTTAAATCCTGTTTTCAGGGGAACATTTCCCAGTTGCCAGCACTGGAGAGCAAGAGGCTGAGGGCAGAAGGAAAATTCCACAAAAGGCAACACGCTGCATTGACCCAGGCAACATTTCAGCTCTGCCAAAGTCTTTAGTAAGCTCCTCTATTAATGCATTGGGACTGATGGCCAAGATGTAGATGAGCTTCCTCACTGCTAGAGTTCCAGCCCCAGCCAGTATTAATGAGGAGGTCTGCACTGTGCCAAACCCTATGTTAGCTAATTCAGACAAAAGCATCAACCACCTTTTCCATGCAGCTACACCTGACTATAGCTACGCTATGTCCTGAATACATCCCTGTTCCCACAGACTAATAGATTACAAATAGCAGAAAAACCAAAAGTGAAGCATTTTTCATACTCCATATAATTTCCCAGATATTTCTCCAAAAATGCAAACAATCTGTTTGGACAGAATGTTTTCCAGCTAAAGTGACACGCTTTGAAAATTTTTTGTATCTTTATTTCAACCAGTTTGTATCAACAAATTCAGCTGTATCTTTAGTTTTTAAAACGGGAGGTCACTGTCTCAAATCTAATAAAATATTTTGACCTCTTTTGATGGTTCAGTTTAAAAAAAAAAAAGACAAACAGTAAAGTTTGCTTGGATTTGATTCTTTCTTTCAGAGCCCTCAATTTACCGAAGAGAGACATTCAAAGGTTATGCTTATCTTCAGGGTAACTAAGCAAGCTACAAGAGAAAATTTCCCTCACTAATCATATTTTGTCATTAGAAAACCAGGAGCAGTGAATGCTCAACAAAGGAAATCAATACAAATTAGGGAGGGGATCTGAATTTGCAACAGGGAGTCTGTCGTCACACAACTATCCACAACACAGCTCCATGATGCTCTTGACCCAGTTGAGATGACAGGGAAAGGAAAAAGTTTGGAACAAAGTTTTCTAATCCTTTTACAATGTCTCACAGCATCAATTCCCCACTGGTAGTCCCACCATGACACCTCCACTCTGCAACTGAAAAAGCAAGTACCCCTTTCCCCGACGTCAACAGTAATCCTTCCAGTTCACAAAGCCTTTAGGGGGTCTTAGCTTCTATCATGGCTTCTCCCTTGCCTCCGCATCACAAAAACCTCAGCAGCACCTCCTCTCACCACACCAGGGAGCTCTGAAGCTGGCATCCTGGTGCCCTGCCTAACCTAGCCCTAGAGGAAGCACGTCCTAGAGAGCACAGGCTACTGTGAATATAAATTTCCCACTGCCCTGCAGGGTACCTGTACACATCAGGCCCTAACCTAGCAATACAGTTGGGTCCAAAACACACAAATAATTTTTCTCTTAAAAATGTTCAAAATTTGGAAAACTTGACCAGTGCAGAGGAAGAGCATCACAGTCAGACACCACCTCCCTCAACAGGTTAATCTTCTGCTCAGTGCCAACAACTGGATCACACTGAGGAGACAAGCAGCAGCACCACTCATCTATCATTGAGTGTGATATTTTCCATATGAAGGGCTGAGCAAAGCCCAGTAAAGGTACAAGGACTATCCAGCTACATCTAACACACAGCCTGCAAGCCATGTATAAAACCAGCCAGATAAGCAAACACATGGCACCTCTCACCCTCAGTACTCCTTGTTTGCTGACTTTATAGCTTAATGGAGAAATAGTATCCTTCCCTGTAAGGAAGTCTTGGTAGGTCTGGACAAGGAATATCCCCTCCTGATAGTACAGACCCAGAAAATGCTGACATGAGTCAAACTTACTGCTTACCACTCCCTGCCCCTCTCCAGCCTCCTAAAAATAGCCATCATAAGATGTCCATCAAGACACGGAACCTCCTGTCACTTTGCCCTAAGAAAGCTAAAGAACTCGCCAAGGGGAGGGACTGCTTTCTTCTGACACCTAATCCAGGCAATGCCGTCAGCACCGCCGGATAAATAAGGGGAAGAAAGGCCAGGAAAGCAGGACCACTCTCGAGATCTCTCAGCTAATCCCTCCTGCCCGTCTGCTGCTCCGCTTTTCCAACTCTCAACCATGGTGGGTCCACTGGGAAGCTAATGGTTAGCAGTGAGCCAGTGTTTTACATAAGTAAATAGGTCTTCTTGCTCAAGTTAGTTCTAGTGGGGGGAAGGACAGTCGAGAAGACAGTTTAAATTTGCTTGGCTTTCCTCCTTAAACCTAAAGGGTTATGTGAGGTTTTCCAGTTAGCCTCAAGTTCTGCAGCAGGCAACAGTAGACATGCAGCTCTTGTAGCTTCAGACAAAAGGGTTACAATTTACTGGCATTGCTTGCTAAGCATTTTTTTAAAATCAGATGCAACCTGCTAAAGTGGCAAAGGAAAACAGTAATATTTTTATGCAAT
This sequence comes from Pterocles orientalis, assembly GCA_011057875.1. Taxonomy (NCBI): domain Eukaryota; kingdom Metazoa; phylum Chordata; class Aves; order Pterocliformes; family Pteroclidae; genus Pterocles; species Pterocles orientalis. The sequence goes on along the minus strand of WKFP01015431.1, from coordinate 3,431,924 downwards.
AAAATATCATAGTATAGTACTTTGTGAAACAATGTACTATCAAAACCTAATTTGAAACTCAAACTTAAAGAGATTGGTTTAATTTGTATGTTAATGTAAAAACCTGCTTGTTAAGACCATTTGAAGTAATTATTCTTTGTTAGTTAAGAGACTTTAGATTTTTGTTGCTTCTAGCCACAACCCTGGCTTTCTCTGGGATGCAGATTTTAACGAAATCTTTAAAAACAGACCTAGTGATACATTTTTACAAGGGAAGTTGTTAGTTTAGGTTGCTATGGCCTAATTAGGCAAGACAGACGTGAGAGCGCTCAGCTACTTTGTGCTATTTGCTTTCTCTCAGTGCATTTTCAGCAGTACTAGTTCTCTTTTTTCTCTCTCTTTTTCTTCCCAACTGCAGTCCTTCACTCCTGACCAAATTAGTGGTAAGTGAAATAAAAGTCAAACTTTAAGAGGGAGCAGGAGGGGGAACATAATGGCTATGGGATGCTAAATATTCACTAGTCTTAACAGCTCGTTTGCTATTTGCATTACTTCTGCACATCTAACAGGCCACATTTTTTGCTGTTTTGGAAGATGACTCATGGATTGAGCTGGATGCTTTAGAAACAGGTTCTCCCCTAGCCCCTCCTTCCTAAGCTATTTTTTGTGATTGATTTCCTTCCAACAGATCGAGTTCTCCCAGGAGCAACAGGATGGTAAGTTACAAGAGAGCCGATATGTTTTAACATGTATGTGGGTTCAGAGAGGAGCTATAGGTTCAGAGGTTTAACCTTTACAAAAAGATGAGCTAGGAGTTCAGCTGGTATAAAACCCCACACTCTTGACTTCAGAGAAGTAGTGCTGACTTACACTGAACAAGAAGTTGACCGTAGGTTTAACTGTAATTTATCTGTGCTTATGTGCTATCCAAGCTGAGAAGCCATGGTATGATGAGGAAATACACTGGTGTTACCAGCTCTACCTACTGAATGTTTTTCAGTTGTGTTCCTGTACGGATGGTTCACAAAGATGCTGAAAACGAGTCTTGCATTTGAAAGTTATTGGGGAAACAGGCAGATGAAGGACAACAGGAGGGAGTGTACTGAAAATTTAACTGAGCTGCAGTGACATTGCAGCTTTACACGAAAAAAATGCAAGAGGCCTACGTGTAACTTCTGCTGGGAGGTGTTGTGGAAGGGGAGAAAGCAAGGCTTCTTTACTTTAAATACACTCATGAAGCATGGAAATAGTTAGCAAATAAATTACTTGTGTAATCTGTTGCGTATAAACACAATAGTCTGGATATGCTGCAATTCTTGAGCATCTTGCTGTACCCTCTGGTTCACAAGCAAGTTCCAAATTTTTTTTCAATCTCCTAAAAAGATCTGATTAAAAATTCTACCATGAACAAAAATCCCCACTGAAGTTCTGGACATCTAAGCTGGAGTGTTTTAAATATCCCAAGAGATACATTTGGTTTATATTAAATAATGTAAGTTTAAAAACATGTCAAAAATTCAGTAGCACATATAGTAGATTTCTCCCTGTGGATAAAGTATTTAGAATGGAAGATACAAGGATTTACTAGAAATCCAGAGGGAAAGGAATAGCTAGAAGCAGGTCTTAAGAGAGAGCCCTAAACTTCCTGAACACCAGCCTGTTCTAGGTTACACCATCAAAGCAACAGGGAGAGGTGTAGTGCAGTAAGTGAGACTGGAAACATTTCTCTTCCTGCGGTCCAAACATTCCTGATCACACAGAAAAATCATTTGGACTCTTCCTCACTTTTTAATTCTAAAACTTTTACAAAGGGGTTGGGAGGGTTTATGGAAAAATGCCATCAATTCAAAGCAGCTGGCTTGTGTAACAAAGCAAAATACTGCTTTAGCTTCCCTACATATTTCAGATCATCCAGCTGCTGAAATCCTTGATGACTGAACCAAGTGGCTGAGCAATTAAAAGCTACTTGAGAGAAGGAGAATTTCCCAGGAACAGAGATGTCCCACCCTCAGTAACTATTTCCATCCACATGGGCTGATGCACCAGCAGCTGGGTGGTACCCTCCTCAGTGAGGGATTTTAGATGTGCTTATTCCAGCAGAGATACAGACTAGGACTAGCTATATATATGAAAAGGTAAAATTCCACAGCAAAGATATATTGCAGTGAAATATATGCCTGAAAGGCAAAAATAAAATCAGGCCTTTTCTCAGAGCTGGGGAACAGTGTTCAGAAACCAGTGGACATAAAACTTCATGGGATTTACAAAACTGAAAAAACTCCACTGATGGCTTTGCTAATATCAAACTAGCATTGTTTTATACCTCGCTCGGCTAAATATCACCAATGCACCAGACGAAAGATCATATGGTATAAATCACTATGGCTCCATCAACCTCAGCTGCTAGAGCAGGAGCCGATATCAAGCTGGTATATTGTAAAAGGAAGCTCTACGAAGGTCCAGAAGGCCTTGATCTCATACCCTGCAATAAACGCTGTAAGGAGAGAGGTTAGCAGTAAAGGGTTAGAGGTCTCTCACAGCAGACAGCAAGACGATTAGTTTCAGATGTATTAGATTACAGCCTAGCAGGCCTACATCCTGTATCAGCAGTTTTACTGGGTGCCAGCAAGTCCTCCACTAAGGCAGTATATGGATGGCTAAAGCAAGAACCTAAATACCTCGGTGTCACACATCCCCGGCACAAGATGAATGAAGACATGATTTGAAACATGGTTTATTACTCTTAAATCTCCCCCAAGGCACAAAAAGCATTTGCTGTGCAACGTAAAGCCTATTTAACTACTGGAAGCACATCACAGCCATAAGAAAGTTTGCTTCATTTACTTGGAACTAAAACACAGCATCTGCCATGCAGAAAAGATCAACAGCACAGTCCAAGATGCTCTTGACATATAAGGGTCAAAGATGGCTTTTTAGCTAGACCCTTGACTGTTGCTTCCCCCCCCCCCCTTTTATTTAAAAACAAATGTATTCATTGCAACAAATACCCTAAAAAGGCTGAAGAACATAGCAATATGATTAACCTAGAATTTTGCAACAGAAGATGAAGAGCTGAGTATCAGTTGTTAGAAATGGACTTAAAATGCAATACAATGAAGGCAACTGTCTACTGATTTTTGTAGGTGAAATGTCTGTACCCCAAGTCCTTGGTCAGCAGCAAGGGGGAAATAAGTGAACACTGATCACTTGGCAGCACTTAAAGAAGCAAAGTCTCAAAGCGTACACACTGGAAATGCACTGGAATAAGGCAGCACGCAAGTATTACCACTGGAAAAGCCGGTGGTAATAATAAAATTCATTGATGTGTAAGAAGCAGGGACAGACTGCAAAGGGCAGAAAGGAGGGAACAAGCATGAATAGAAATGTCATTGTAAGGCAACCTTAAGGGAAAACAAAAGTAGAAGCATTTGAAATCCACCTTCAAGTTTCCCATTAGCACAGTGTAGTTGAGAGATTGCAGGCAGGACTCATCTAAGCAGGCAGATGTTTTGCACTGCTAGGGACTTTGACAGAAGAGTCACAGTCCTGTGGTCAGATAAGGTGGAGTGGGTAATAACATTTTTACCTTCTGCTGCTATGTCACATAAAGAAACCTGTTCTTGAATGGCAATGTTTGTAGAAAGCTTATCTTTCCCCGTGCTTGAAATAACGATGGGGTCAATCACAAAGCTGTTGATGGCTACTAGAGCCAGGAAGGCTATGAAAGGTAGATACAAAAGTTTAAAAATAGTGAAACCAAAATGTCAGAGGGGAGGAGTTTTTGTTGGGATCACGGGCCAAAGATTCCCCTGGCTAACTCCCCCGGAGTAGGTGGAACGGTGCCAGGAGACAACAGGCTCCCATCTTTGTCAATACAACTTGTCAATAGGGAGTTGCCTGGCTCAATTTAACTTTTGCTCTTCCCTTGCAGAGTTCAAAGAGGCCTTCCTCCTCTTTGACAGGACTGGTGATGCCAAGATCACCCTGAGCCAGGTTGGTGATATCGTCCGGGCACTGGGGCAGAACCCTACAAATGCAGAGATCAACAAGATCCTGGGCAACCCCAGCAAAGAGGGTAAGTACCCTAGAGTGTCTCAAGGGCCCTTCTTCAGGCTGGGGAACTGTAATTAGGCAACATCAACAGTCACAGCAGGAGGGAAAGGAGCTTTTGCTCTTTTTTGCTTTTTTGTTCTGCTTTTTTGGTTTTTACTCAGGGGACTATGCAACAATAACACCTGGAATTTCTCCACTTCCTTTTGAAGATGATTGTGATGGGGAATACAGCACTCAGAAAGAGGAAAACCTTCCCCCCAGGGCATGGAGAATTCTCTTTAGGGACCATTTTGGTATCAATGTGGTGCAGGTGTAACACACGCTCATTACTGCTCACAGTCCATTTGCGCCTGAGCTCCTGCTGAGGAGCTGTAAGTCCATTTCTAACAGCTGATACTCAGCTCTTCAGGTCCTTCCAGTGCAGGATCTTCTGCATGTGCCAAGACATGCCCTGAGACTGAAAACCCACCTGTATCTTTCTGCTGACTGGGGTAGTCTGCTCAAAGCTCCCACAAACCTGGGCATGCTGAGGCATATGTTGGACATTTATTGTAGTGGCCATTTTCTATTTCCTTTTCTCCCCTCTTAGAGCTAAAAGAAATTGTAAACATTGTAGTCATGTCCTTCTAACAAGGACCTAGATGCAGGTGGTCCCTGATTTCAGTCATGCAGAACCATATTAGGATGGGCTCAATAATATCCAAACCATCAGGCCTGGTAAAGACAGCTCTGAGAAACAATTCAGAAGACCTGAGTTAAGTATCAGCACCAGCAGGAAGCGCTGAGCAGAGGGCTAACACAGAGCAGAGACCATGACAGTACTTTAAGTGACTACCACAATAACTGACATTGATTTTAATACAGCTGAAGAGGAAAATAATTTTTGTAACAACTGCATATTCAAAAATCTGTCATGTTTCCATCTATTATATTTTGTAAGTTTCCATCTATTGCATTTTATCACTCAACAGATGAAGTATTCTTTTGCTAATTGTCTCTGCTACCACATGCCTGAAGGAGGTCAGTAACATGTCAGTAACCTCAGGGACTTGTTTAAGTCACAACATCCCACTCTGCTTATGTTTTCCCAGTGTTGGGGCTCAGATTTCTGTTTTACCATATTCTATACTTCCCCCACTCACAAAATCCTTTCAAAGGAAGGATGAAGCAAGTTTCATTTCTGAAAGAAAAATACAACATGCACTTAAGCATAAAAAACTATGTGAGAAGAGGGCTGGAGCAAGGATGTTAAAAATCAGATAGATGTAAAAACTAACTCCCACAGTAGGAGAGAACCCAGATTCTGCAAAGGAACTGCCAAATCCCAAGGCAAAGACTAGAGTAAAGGATAGAAAGAGGTGTGCAAATGAGACATGAGGTGTTCTCATATTTCAGGGCAAATAACCCAAATAAACACACATAGAAGCATCTAGCATGTAATAACCGGTGCTTTCTTTCCAGAAATGAATGCCAAGAAAATTACTTTTGAAGAGTTCCTGCCCATGTTGCAAGCAGCTGCTAACAACAAGGAACAGGGTACCTATGAAGACTTTGTTGAAGGTCTGCGTGTCTTTGACAAGGAAGGCAATGGCACAGTCATGGGGGCTGAGCTCCGTCACGTACTGGCTACCCTGGGTAAGGGATCACCATCTCTGTGAGCACTTTAAAAATTGCTGCTGTTTGAAGGCATGAGAGAGGGAGGAAAGATATTCTAACCAGTTTGGAGAGGTAGGAGGCTACACAGCTATACATGACTCTAGGTTTGCTGACTGGGAATCCACAAGGAAAGCAAACACAAAACTCCATAGAAAGCCCAAAGGAAAAGATTTGGTTTATTACTTCTAAATTCAGACTAGGCATTAAGAGTGCCTGTTATTTGAGAAATAGAGAGAAAAGGCCGCATGCTGCAGTGACAGAATGCACATGCACAAAGGTAGAGAATTTGCTGCACAGTTTCTTTACTCTGCAGGAGTAACTAGAATCCCTGTGTCTATATGCACACACAGAACTTCTGAACAAAGTTAAAATTAATAAAGCTCAGTTAATTTAAAGGTCTTTGTTACTAACTCAAAAAATAAGGAGCGCCTTTGGAAAAGCTGTAGAGTTCAGCCTCAGTTGTGTGTCTGTGGAAGAATTAACTGAGCTCTCTCCACTCTCCAGGTGAGAAGATGACAGAAGAGGAAGTAGAGGAACTCATGAAAGGTCAGGAAGACTCCAACGGCTGCATCAACTATGAGGGTAGGTGCAAGAATTCAACACCCTCTGATCCCACACATCCTCTCTCTCACACACAGTTTCAGCTTTTAGCTTCTCACGCAAATCAATCAGACAAAGCTACAGCTGAGTTAGGTTGAAAGGCTTATGCCTGAAAATGACTGTTGCAATATGCTTAGACAGAGTTACACCACTCAAAAGATTAGGCTCATCCACAGCAGAGAAGGCTACTTCAGTCAACACCAGATCTCCAGATCCTCTGACTTTCTGTAGAGCAGTTGAACCAGTTGGAAGCAGTCCTACAGCTAGTGGTGCTAATAGAGCACCAAGTGCTCTCTGTCTTATGCTCAGTCACATCACACTTAAGGAAGAGAAATTGATTTGTACAACATTAAACACTTAGAACTTTCTATCACATTCTTGGGTCAAATCTGATCAGGAACATGTGTTTTTAATGCCATCAGCTCATGAACAGTTATTTTTAGAGGTATTACCCACCGTAACATTTGCTGTTCCATCTAACTGGTATATCTGTATTTTTCCACAGCGTTTGTAAAGCACATCTTGTCTGTCTAAGTGGACTTCCCCGGTTAACAAACGGTATGTTCTTCTCATCTGCACACTTAACCTTGCCTGTTTGCTATGCTTAAAGGCTGTTACATGCCCATGGCCAGATATAGGTTATGAACCAACCTGACACCATCTCCCCAAGGATACAAATAGAACAAAATGAGACTGTTGTCCACGAGCAAAGAAAACAGGAGTGCAGATTCCTGGGTCTTGTTCACAACTCTATAATGTGGTTTACTTGGAAACGGTGTTTAGTGGGTATTTCAAACATACCTAAACTGTGAAAAGAAATGCTGAGATTATTTGTGAGCATGGAAATTCTCAGGCTTAAATACCACCCTCGATCTCTGTCGTCATACAAAATTAGAATTTAAGCTATGCAAACTGTCAGCCTGAGACATGTATCCTATAAACATGTTGAGACTTTGTTTTACAAAAACCAAAGGAAATCAAAGCAACACCTCACAATTTGTAGATTTCTGTAAAGACAGAGAAGTCTGAATACTTCCGTGAACTACTGAGAATAGCTCTTCAAAGAGCTGAAAAAGAGTATTCTATCCATCATGATCAATAGTCAAAGGAGGGCTTCAAAACACCCATTCACTTAGCAGTTCTTTTACAAGTAGGGAAAAAACAACCAAAAAAAACCCCCACAACCTTGATATGCTGCCATTTTGTCCAAAGAAAAGCCCAGCAGCTGTCTTTAAAATGCAAACAAAATATAGTGGGTCTGCGGGCTTATTTGAACTGTTAGCTATTCTAGCCCAGGAAAGACATACTCCCAACTCCTGTATGAAACAACAAACACCTCACAATAGAAATCAAGGGCTCAGTTTGTCATTTTGCAAGTGTTTCTTCAGCCAACAGTGACTTCAACTCCAGCTCTCCCTTTCCTTTCCAGAACAAGTCAAATTCAGAAAGACCAGATGGCACTCGAGATTTGCCTGAAATTCCTGCTCAGTCTGTCATCATCAACATGGAAACTGCATAGAACTGGATGATGTGCATCCAGCCCCACTGCTCTTTACCAGTGCATCCATAGGTGACCTCTGGGTCACTACACTTTCATTTAAAAAACCTGAACTTTCACCAAGGCGAGCTAGATGGAATAAGCTGCTACCATCCAGGACCCATCCATCCCAAGCATCTCTTTCCATGTTGTTTGCATTGAAACAATGTCATCTCTTGGAAAAATAAAGTATCAATAAAACCCTGTGGTCACTTTGTGGATATAAAGTCTTTTTTTTCCCCTCCAAAGCTGTTCAAACCCACTCAAAGCAGTACTCAGCACCTAATTTATTTTCTCTGTATATTGTATTTCACAAAATAAAGTTTTATGGAAAAGAAAAAATATATAGACATCTCTAGGAGGTCACACTACTTAAACTCAATGAAAGTATTTTTCTTTGGGGACTGAGAGAAGGAGTATAGCAAGACAAGTCTAATTACTTCTTCTGCAATAACCATCGCTTCAGGAAGTATTGTTACCTGCACAGCTCTGCTGTTAAATGTAGCTCCTCTCTCTTTTCCTTAAGTGTTCACGAAACTGTCTTAATCCCCATCTGAGTGTCAGCTTGTTCTATTAAAATCCGACTTCGCCTTTAGTTACTATGCACAAAATGACCGTAATTCAAGTGCCAACAGGTGCAGCAGGGTGCAGTGGGGGTGGCTGGCACCAGAATAAACCGCAGCCATTGAAGCAGCAGCTGCCTCTTTTCTGAGGCTTCCCAAAAAAAATCTCCCATTTAAACCCTCACTATGCTAGTAGACGGGGCCAAAAGAACCTCTGAACTACACCCTGTACAGAGAGTTATGCCAGCAGGTAGTTTACAGTGGGTTGCAGCTGCTACATGCACAATAGGAAAAACTCTTGATAGAAGGAGGGGGGGGGTGAAGGTCGTTGTTATTTAACCTTATCCTAAAAAGACAATTAAAAAAAAGTGTGAGATACATTGAAGTAGTTATTTATAGGGACTTGGCCAGGAGGGTATTTCTCAAGGGACTGCTAGACATCCTACTGCTCCTCAACATACTGCCTACACACACATGCTCCATGCAGTTCCTCTTTCCAATAAACTGTGGATCTCAGTTGCTGGGAAAGTAAACAAACAAACAAAAACCAAAACAACATTTCCCCATATATGCTGTCAGCCTCTTTTTTACACTGCCTTGTCACACTGCATTGACATGTAATCACAGAATCAGCCTTGTCCAAGGCTGGATGCAGCTCTAAAGGAAAGGCTGAAATTTCCATCATATTTTCCTTTCTTAAATTGCAAGTTTTATTAATTTCTAAAATATTTGGGGCCCAAGCCCAGACAACTAACAAAATGAGATGACTTCTTATCAGTGCAGAAGCAGACAGATTTTTAAGCAACCTTTTTTAAAAACTCATTCATGTTTTTGTTTAAAACAAAATGCTAAATTATGTGACATAACCAGCCTGACAGTATTTCTCTGAATTCTAATTGTAAGGAATCAAGACAACATTACCTATACTACTCTCGCTCCTCCAAAATTAAAGCAGAATTTTTTTTTCAGGCAAACCAGATGAAAACTAAGAAAATACTCCTTTCCCATTAAACTGAGACTGAGTCTCAAAGTATTTCATAGAGCTCAGCAAATGGATTTTTATGCTTCCCAAAGCTTTTAGTAACATTAAAAATCCCCACTGCACATTTAGACAGGGACAAATATCTGAAAAAGTGTTCGTGTTCTCATAAGACAAAAGCATTTTGGGGTGATCCTAAATAATACAGTCATTTCTAAAGAATGGCAAACTCCTTACATACTAGCCTCTTTCAGCTAGTGACAGCTTCAACATAAACCATTTTTTTTTTGTTATTTATTTTGAAAATTCAGAAACAAGATGTCCTGGAAATTTAATTACACAGTTTTTTTTTTTTAAATTGAGAAACACACCAAACCCTCTCTTACAGTCGGCTTTAATCTCATCAATAAGCCCATCTGAAAGATATGCAACTCGAAAACACAGTTTGGAAATGCCTGATGCCTCACCTCTAGGAGAGCAGGGAAACCCTCCTACTTTGCCTCAAAACCATTTAAAGGTTGAACTTATTTCAATGTACTACCACCATACTCACAACACAAGCATCGCCCAGAGCGCTGATCCTGGGCAATGCTCCTCCAATAAGGCTGCCTCCTCTTATATTTTTTGTTCACCTAAGGAAAGAAGTACTCCACACAAGAAGCATCACTGCACTCCCGTATGGCACACAAGGCACCATGACCGAGCTCCTTCTTTACGCGCAGAGAGAGCCTGAAGACCTTGGCAGCTGGGGAAGGCTACCCTGCATCTGTTTAGGCTCGGAACGGAAAAAGCAATTCTCAACCCCTGTCATCTGATACCTCTTGCCATTATTACATTTGTTTTGTATTTTAAATAGAACATTGTTAATGAACATACTTTCCATTACTCAACGCAATTGACAGTTTAACTCCTCAGAAGCAGGGTTAAATCTCCAGAGAAAGGTCAAGCTGGAAAACACTGGTCCTTGGTATGCAGTACTAGACAAAGCAACCAGCACCCTACAAAACCAAGGTGGAAAGATCAGAACAATTGAGGAGAGGCAGTCATCAAGCCCAGGAAGGTAATCCAGCTCCTAACACAGGCTGTATTCATTAAGAGCGGGTTACTACCACACATATGCGCGAATACATCCTCACAGCTGTTTCTGCCAGGCCAGGGATAGCTGAGAAGCCCCTCTGGGAGGGGGATTTGCATGCACTGAGCAGGATGGTTTTCAGACAGCAGGAAACTGCAAGAGGAGCAGGGTCCCTCTGTCTAGCACTGCTTGAGGGTCCAGATCCTCAGCTAAGAAAAGGCAGGAGCTGTTTTGTACCTACACATGGTGCTTTGCTTTAGAGATATCTCAGACCCAAACAGGCTTGCACAGTTGTCCACATGATCAACACCTGCCAAAGAAACTGTCGCAGCCTCTTGTCCCCATTGCCTCACTCACATTACAAGTGCTTTCCTCTTCTGCATGCAGAAGCTGAGTGTCAAAAACATGGGTGCCAGGCTCTCAAAAGGAACAACCGTTTCTGCACTCCATCAATGTTCTCCCTAGTCTTGAAAGATATTTTAATTTACTTTAGAAAAATGGTCTCTAGCCTGTGGTTGGTGTGGAAATAGAGACCAGATGGAACAAAAGGGGCATTTATCCAGGGCAACAAAGCACAGCAGTCAGGCCTGCCTGATGTGTCAGGAGTTTACTGGTCTTACAGCACCTGAGTGTTGTACACAGCATGCTCCACCCACTGCCCTGAGCTCATCTGGGCAAAGGTGGTTCTGACATGTTTCCTCACAGCCCTCTCTGTGCAGCTTTCTTTTCTCACTCCCAGGAGCTGCAAGACAGTGGTCATTTCTCCCTCACACCTACAGACTAAGACCAAAGAAGCACAACAGCTGTGTCACTCTTCCCTAGAGCAAGGAGGACCAAAAAGTGCACTAATTGCCCCTAACACTGCAGGATCCAGTGTATATACTCACTGCCACCTCACAGCATCAGCCCAAGGCTCGGAAGATTTGCCATTGATTTGGAGACATCTCCAACACTTTTATACAACAGCAATATAGTGATTATTTCCTGTTACTGAGCTGCCTGACATCACCATATAACATCACCTGGGTCCTCCATACAGATCTGCTAGCCCCAACCCTCATGCTATGATGGCAAAGCCAAGAAGAGAAAGCGTGGCAAAGACATCCTCTTTCTAACAGGCAAACTCAGCTGTTGACATCACTAAGCCCTCTCAGCCTTCACACCCATCTCTCCATATTAGAACTGAGGTATTAAAAAGCCACAGTGTGTACAACACTCCTGTCTGAACAAACTCCACAAATGTAACCCTCCCAGTGATGTGAACTTGCTTCCACACCAAAATATTTTCCTTTTCCACATAGCTCCCCTCTTATGGTATTGTACTCCATTATTACAAGAACAATTGTTCCACTTCAGCAGGTTTTCAACCAAATCTTCGGCTTTAAACACGACACGTTCAAACAGTCTTCTTCCAAGTACTGTCTTACTGTCCATGTTGTCCTGCTGCAGCTTTAAATCTACACCCTTCTGATGCTGGAGAGGCCAACTTCTATATGGATACAAGGAAGTGCTCAAATACATCATCAGGAAAAATGCTTCCTTAGTAGCCTGTTATTTCTCATTTATTTTATAATGAAAAATGCATTACTTTCACATTTACCCAGGCACTTACATTTACTACAAAATGAAGTCTGAAATGTTGCTGAAAATATGTAATTTTACTCTCACATCTACCTTCTGGATTAATTGGCATGGTACATATCAGACCATAGTTTATTAGAGCATTAAACTGAACTTTCCATTACCAACATCTATGGTTTGGGAGGATAGTATAGATTAGTCCATAAACATTTCATTTCTCCACCAATGTAGCAATGATAAGTAGCAGCACTCCTAAATCAAACTGCTTGTTGTAAAAGAAGGCTATTGCCAATCCTCTGAAAAAGCTTTGCACTAAGAAACGAATGAGACTGACAAAAGTAATAAAAATTCATTTGCATATTTCTTCAGCAGCATGAGAAGTATTTCAAGAGGGATTGCTCACGCTGGTTAAAAGAAACAGCTATGATAATTATTATTTGCCATTATACTTTTAATACAGACAAATTCATTTTTACTGTGTCTCCACAGTTATATACATTGTTTATTTCCTTACAGTCTTCTGCTAGATGAAAGGCATTTAGGCATGGAGAAATGTCACGGGGCAAATTGCATCCAGTGGCATGGCTCTGAGGGAATTCAGCTCCTGCCCAACCTCACAAACATCTCCTGAGTGAAACTGGGCAATGAAGAGCACGTTAAGAGAGGGACGAGGACAGGTGGACAGCACAAAGTCTTAAAGCCAATGACAAAAGCAGCATCACACGGTGGCTTCTCAGCTATGTTCTCTGCAGCCATCTGGAACATTTCTCCTTGGTGCACTGTTCTCTGTGCTGACCTTTTCCTTACTTGCCTTGCTGTTGTATGCCAGGCAGCAAAAGTGATGTACCGCTGTGCTTCTGGTCTACATCAGAGCACACAGGTTTGAATGATTTCCAATCTTTTGAGCATACCTAGCAGGACAGTGCTATGTAGTCCACATCACATCCATTTTCCCCGAAGGCAGATCCTTAAGAGAATCAGAAGTGAGAAGCACATAACACCACTTCTGCTTCACCAAGTCTGGCCACACTGGAGGTTATTTTTCCAGGGCTCTGCTCCAAGGACCAAGAGATCACAAGTGAACCCCAGGCATCACATGCAATAAGAAGAGTAAACCTCTCTCAGGTTGCCATGAAACTTGCAAAGCAGGCTTAGAAATGAAAAGGTGAAGAAACAAAGCACCCATAATTTGTTATACTTGGGGAAAACCAAGCATCATGTCTTTAAGCCAATCACATTTGGGGGCTTTTGGACTTGAAACTCAATTCACACTTCACGTAGACTTGCAGTTGAGAGACACAGAAAGCTTGTGCTATAGGGAAGGAGCCTTGTGATAAGGACAATTTAAAAAAAATCATTTTCAGAATAAAAGTACTATTTAATTCAAAGCCTTTTCTGGAACTGGCACAGTCGCATGAGTTTCTGTTTAAAAGTCTCAGTAGCATAGCCACGCTTAACTTTTCACTGTAGGATGTAAAGAAAGAATATACTGAAGAAACCTTGCAGTCAGATATAGCTTGTAGGAAGGTTAGTATAGTAGAGTTCACAACCTCAAAAGTTAAACTTTATTATCATAAACCCCCCTATTGGATGTCTCCTCCATTTCACATCCTCTGCATACACTTTAAAGAAGCCTGACAGTAATCATCTCAGCCCACACCTACAGCGAGGATGGTCTTATTTAGTTTCCTACAACCTAGCTAATTAACTAGTCATAACAACATACCCCTCATCCAATCATTCCCAAAGTAAGTGAACAAAGTTTCTAGACTGTTTTCCAGAGTTCCTGGTACTCAGGTCTCATAAAAGTTCTCTTTTCTCTAGGGGAAAGCTCCTCTTTCCAGGCTCTCATCCCCCACTAACTAAACTTTTTTTTTCAGGTCTCAAGCAAACACATACTCCACTGAATCCCAAAAGTTCCAGCAAAAATAAGACAAAGCTACACCTCCTTCCAGGTAAAAGGGATTAATTGCCCCCTACACCCTTGTTAAAAAAGAGGCACATATCCTGAACAGGGTATTTATTATTCAAGGAACAACACGAATGTTGCGTTAACGTGTCACATACACCTGGTACCCCGGGGGAAATGGAGGATGGGCATTTTATGCTCACTCCTTAGGTTCTTACACTTCTCAGCTCTATTAATTCAGAGACACAAAAAGAAAATAAGTTTTTTCTTTTATCTTTCCAAATGTCAGCTCTCCAGATTGTTTGCTCAGGAAGGTATTTTCTTTGGCTTTTGGGGAGACAAAAACAGATCCATTTTTTACTCCATGCTATACCAAACACTGCAATTTTTCCAAGTTGTTCTCCTCCATGCAAACGACAGCAGTTATTAACTGCCTCATTAGTTTAAAAAGTGGTTTCAATTCAGGGTTTCTCATCTGTAACATTCCTGCATATCTGAAAAGCTGTTTGTTTCTTAAAAGATGATAAATAAAACACCTCTGCCTTTAACTTACAAGGTTTCCTCTGGTCTGTTCCTTAGTCACTTAGGATCTTCTGGGCAAGGGCTGATGTAGTTACTATCTCTCTTGCACATCCTTGACAGAATAAAAGCCAGTAACTAGTTGAACCTATACAGGCCACACCACAGATAGCAATAACACATTTTCAGAAGAGCAGGACTTATCTACCTTCTTAGCAAGTTTGCTAAAGTTGTAAAACAAGCCATACAAGGAAAACAGGCCAGTATCTACACAAGCTCAGACTACAGCCATACCATCACAAAGCAGTCCTGCTCATCACCAAAACAGAAACACAACCATCCCAGCATGCCTTTCTACATCCTCTGAGCTCAACACCTACATCTGTGCAAGGGTGGTACTCAGCTGTTTCACGTTCTTGAAAGCAGCAAAACATCTGTTAAAGAAATCACCTTTTCTCTGTGGAGATTAAACCTATTACATAAATTTGCCCAGTTCAGTAGTAGTTTCCATCACATCATTTCTGCTAAGTTTGGTGCTCCTCTCTTGCATACAGACCAATTCTCTCCCAGCCCCTTGCTCAACTGGGGATAAGAAAACTTACTTTTCTGTTTCCCTTGACTAACTACAGCCATGGTTGATCAACAGCTCCTGGTTGCTGTGTCTAACACAATAAGCACAAAGTATGAGAATGAGTTCATACCACAAGCTGAAACTTTCACAATACCAACACTGAATTGGTGAGAATGTTTGTGGTTAAGGGTTGAGTTAGGCTGGATTTCAGCTGCAGACCTGTGGAGGAAATGGTGAGTAGCTTGTTGGAGAGCTACGGCATCCAAACCCGCAAGGATCTTTTTTTACTTAAAAAGTGTTGAAATTACATGTATGTATCCTACACACAAAAGCTACGTTAAAAGAGCAGAAAAGCTACAAAATTTAGAATTAGGAAACCAAAGCGTCATAGCTACTTGGCACTTATAAAGAAAGAGTGGTTTGTGAGGATGGATCTCAGTGTTACCTTTATTATCTGACCTCTATTAAACCAGTCAAATGGAGCAGCTTTCTCCCAAATGAATAAGAACATGAAGTCTGAAGCTGTAAGTATCGATATTGCTTGAACAAAAAACACTTAAAAATACTATTGGAAGCGCTTATTGCCACCACACAGGATGCCACTCATTTTGATTCTGATATAATAAAAAGTACAGAATTATATTTCTGTCTTTATACAAATACATTACTGATTAGACATATAGGAGTAGCCCTGTTCTGGGAGATGATGCCATATTTGCAGAGCTGTGTTTCACACAATCCTTTCAACTTTTGTCAGTATATTAATGTCTGCTGTGTTCAGCGAATGCCTTTATGTGCCTTTTATATTCACAACCTGCTGCTCCGATCTATGTTACTTGAAAACAAAGCACATTTTTAATGGTCTGCAGCTGAATTACGTAGGACAACAGTTTTGATCAAGAGATAAACTTTGCTGAAATTTTGAATCCTTCATAGTCATCTTTGAGAACTCTTGTCCTGTGCCACATGCTAAAGTGAAGGCAGACTGATGAACACCTGAGTAGCTGAAGTTGCCTTCTTGGTACCAGACTTAACGTATTCTCCCTACAGAGGAAATCAGGACTTCAGTCTACAACTTCCATCTTCACCGGGAGTGCTCCCTGAAACAGCTGCTCTTCTCAAGCTTTGGTAGAAGTGATTTTGAAATAATTTGCTGAGCAACTTGTACAGTCCTGCTCCAAATCAGTACTGGCACATGCTGAAAACTGCTGACAGCTAGCCAACTAACAGGCCAAGATGTGCTGGCACAGACTTCAGGCTAGCATCCTAGACTGGCAAACCTTTTTAAACATAATGGTTTGAAGTTTCATGCTAAACGACTTGGAGAAAACAAAATCTTGTACCATGGTGAGAGATTACCTACCACCATCATCTTCAGGCCTGCCAAGTCATGTTCTCAGCTCATGAGACTCACACACTTGACTCCCATGTCCCTCTCCCTGCTGATACCCAGCTATTGCTGGACCTATGCAGGTCTTGGCAGCCTGGGGCATCTCTCTGGTGCTCCAAAGCACATGCTGAAGGAGCTGCCTCTCCTGGTAGTAGTGTGCTGATACGACACACGGTCAGAGAGCAAAAACATAATAGTGGTGCTCCACCAGGATGGGGGAACAAGAACTGTTACCAGAGGCCCATGCCCTGAGCAGACCCACTTGAAGGCATGCACATCATCTGCAGCCCGCCTCTCTCTGTCACATCGTCTCGCACCCACATGACTAACACTGCGTGACCCCATGCAAAGGCACACTAAGAAGAGTCACATATCAAGGGAGAAGTAAGCTGAGAGCTCTGCATCTCATACCGGCTTGCCCTGCGCTATAATGCCAACATTAAAAAGTTGGATGAAGAACATGCAGGTCCCCTGATGGGCAGACGTGCAGAACTGGCATCAGGGTTCTTCTTGAAATAAGACAGCACGTAAGTTTTAAATAACCTACTCAGAAACCAAACCTCTGGGCTATTCATATCAGATACAAATAGTTGGACACACTCTTTGCAACACAGACTGAAAGTCTAAAAAGGGGATAAATTGCTTTGTGAGATGGGTCAGTGCTGTCCCTTGCTGAGTTTTCAAAACTTCCGGTCAGCTCCTGCAGCTTTGCTCTACTCACAGCATCACCATCACGTGTAGCAAGACAGAGGAGCTCACATAACCACAGCTCTTTTAGCAGGAGTCTCTATTATCCAAATATATAGCCATCTGGCAGAAACCACTTTCAGGGCTTCTACATGGTGCTTACCAGCCGTCAGAGGATCTCTTTTGAATGACTGATCAGCCAAGAAGAACACACCTATAAGCAGTTCTTCCACTTCAGATTCATATCTTGGATATAAAAAATTATTTAAAAGCCAAGTACATGTCAATGGCACAGGAAAAACTCAGAGAAAAATTAGGATATTTACATCCAAAAACTGCATTAATTGGAAGTTTTTCACATTAAGCTGTTTGTTATCAAAACCAAATCCAACACACCTAGCCCTGGAGGAGAACACTCTTCCACAGCAACAGATGCTGCTGCAGATGTAATAGGACTAAAGATGTCCCAGCTCAGTAATATACCTGAAAAGTTGTAGGTGACAGAAAAAAATGCATGCAGTGAGATTTCTTTGCTCAATTCCTTTAAAATTTCTTCTACTTGTAGTGGGAATGAAAGACACCAAAGAATATATCTTCTAAAAAAAAAGATAATTTCTTTTATATGGTTGTTCTAACCTGAATATACTTGTACAGTGTTCAGGTTCTCCTCAAATGAACAACAGGATCATTAAGTTTGACTGAAACCAAAACAAATTTCATTTCAACCTGTCTTACCCACAGAGCTTCACTTGAACACTTTTTCTCCAGGTAACCTACAACTTCCTTACTTGCTAACTTTGTATCTTGCAAGGCTACATGTGAGGTTTTTTTCAGCAAGATATTGCTTTAAATGACATTCACTGTAGTAAAAACGTTAGACATTGTTCCCAAAATAGCAGGCCCTGTACTGGCTTTTTGCTGCCGCTGAAGAAAAATTATTTTGTTGCTCTTAGGCTTGTGTTTTACTGTCAGAGGTCCTAATCACAGGGTCTGTTATAGCAGTGTATAATTCTATACAGATCCTTTCCAGCTGCAGCAATGGCCTACTACCACTGGAAATCATTAAAACATAACATAAGTGGGTGACTCAAAAGCAACTGTTCAACCAAACCAATTTGTCAACATCCTAAATGTCACAGAGCCCTCAGGTCAGGGCAGTAACACACTGTATGGGAGCCCACTGACTTGGTGTCTTTACATAATGCCGGCAACACTTCTAATACAAGAGGGGTGGATATTGCTAGTTCTGAGTATGAGTGGGGGATACAATGGCTACCAGTGTAACACAGAGAGAGCAGGAGAGCTACTAATTTGGAAGAATTTACACCCAAGAACATATGGCAAACTGTATGCCTCTCCTGAGCCACCGTACCAGAGGATGGGAATAGCCATTTACTGGTATGGGAAATGATCATAACAGGAAAAGCATCACCACCAAGAGGGGGGAAAAGCAGACTCAGAGAGTCACCCAGCGTCTACACCCACACATGGAATGGAGGTGCAGGGACCAGACTGTGCTAGGAAGGGGTACACCACTGTCACTTAACCTTGGCTAGACTGTGTCTCTGTAAAGTTCCATTAGGCTGCTGTAAGAAAATCCCATTCCCAAACTGGAAACAGCATCTATAAGGACATCAGCAACGTTTGCACTCTCTGCCCTCCTGCAGTATCTATTTCTGCTCAGTTTTCTGCAAGCACATGTAAAAAAAAAAAATTCTCAGTCTCCAATTTTTTACAACCACTGTTCTTCCCCCCAAAAATGGTATGAAAAATGTGAGTCTGTTTGCCGCTGTTTGAGGCATTTCCTGGTCCCAGGAACTGCTACTTGAAACTTGGACAAAGTTTTCTTTTCCGTGGCTTAGGGCAGGATCTACCAGCTTCCTTATCGCTTTATCCTGTGCGTGGGTGATGGGATATGTCCTGACAGATCTTCTTGCTGCAACAAAGATGCCAAGACTGTAAACTGGGTAACCAGGGCATTCCTGGGAATGTGGATCTCTCCGACAGCCTCCTGTCTGCTAACAGACCAGAGACCAAGGTGCTGGGCTCACCCTGGAGCCCCCATCAGCCGAGACTCTGCCTGACAGGACCTCACAGTCACGCCCAAATTCTACCTCTGGGCATCCAGATTCAGTAATTCTCACTAAAGTCTGTTTTACTTCTTTCCTCTCAACTGCTCTTGCATGGTTTCCTCCTGCCTACTCTCATATGAGAACAGCCTCCCAAATGAAAAAATAGTACAAGTTTTCAGGCTGCAACTGTTTTTGTAACGCGGGTGCTTCTGGCTGTCTACAGACAGACAGACAGCTCTCTGCATTTCGGTATGTCACACTGAAAACACACGTACCTTTCGAGAGGCAGGACCCCATTCAGGAAGGCCCATCTGCAGGAATATCTATTCCTATAGTGCCATCTTCTGGCTTACGGTGTAGGAACACTATAGCTGAAAGTGGGACTGATCAGAAGATATTTTTTTTAAATCTGTATCACAACAGGTTTAGACTATGGCTCAATACACAGAAACACCTAAACCATGGCAATTCACCTCCCATTAAGTTATTAGTTTTAAAATGGTAATATTTTGAAAAACATCTTCTAGGCCCATCTGCTTTTGACCCATTACAATCTTGCTTTTCAGCTTTTATTTCTCAACAAACACCAAGGCTCAAACCTCACTTTTTGCCCATAATTTTTGTGCCATCCCATGGCTCAGGAGGTAACGCCTAAAGGTTCCTCAGCACCATGCGGGGAGTGAGGAAAGCGTATCAACTCCCACTGATGGGGACTGTATATTGTTTTAACCTAATCTTTATCACAATGGTGATTGCTAACTTCTATTTTCTAGTCAGTTTGTATTTCAGGGTTTTGTTGGTAAAGGAAACAGATAGGAGCTCCTTTCTCAGTGAAAGATGCACCTAATAATCATAAACCACTTTCTTTAGGGAAGCAGCCCCCCTCCCAAAAAAAAATTAGTGGTAAAAGACTTTTGGTGTGGAGGTTCTGCAAATTAAAACCCACCGACATCAGTAGGCCCTGAAGTACTTTCCTCCCGCGGAGCGACCACCCCACCCGCGGTTGCAGCCAAAATGGCCGCTGAGGGGCGCTGCCGGTGCCTTCCCCTTCCCCACCGCCTGGAGCGGCCCCGCGGGGAGGGGAATTCGGGTTTTGCCCCTATCCCTCCCTCCCAAGGGCTGGGGAGCGTCAGGCCCCCCAAAAGCCGGCCTGCCGACCCGGGGGAGAGGCGACAACCCCGTCCCTCAGGGGACGCCCCGCTGCTGCCGCCCCCGAGGAGGGAGAAGGGAGCCATGGCGAACCCGGGAGCGGCTCCTGCCCAGTGCAATCGCACAACCAGCCCCTGAATGCATCACCCCGTCGTCCTGGCGGCCTCCTCACCCTCACTGGGGGAGCTTGAGTCACCTTGTTCCCGCTCCCCTGTGATTTCAAAACTCAGACGGAAATCATTTATAACTCAGGGACGGCGGGAGCAGGAATAATCAAGGCGTTCGTGTTGCGTGAGAGGCTCTGGGCAGCACAAACCCTTCCCCTCGCCGCGCAGGGTGACGAGAGGACCAACGCTTTCGGCATCGACAGGCTGTCTCTAAACGACCCGGAAAGAAAACGAGAATAACAGATCAATAAGAACGTGACCAGCCCGCACGGCTGCCGACGCGCCGCCCTGACAGGACGAGGATCGCACCGCCCTCTGCCTGCCGCCTCCGCTCCGCCCTGCCCCGCCCCGGCGTAAGATGGCGGCGCGGCTGCTCCGCTTGCGCGGCTTCTTGCGGGCCGTCGGACCCCGGCCCTTCTCTGCCCAGGCCAGGTGAGCGGGGTGCCGGGCTGGCGCTGGTGGGCACCGCCGGCGTGGGGAGGGTGAGCGGCGGGCAGGGTGGGGGGTGTGCGGGTGCCTGTGCCGGCCTGGGGCGGGGCTGACCTGTGCTCTACTTCCCGCCCGCGCCCGGGGGACACCGAGTCCCCGGCGGTGCAGCAGGTGACGGGCCGGGCGCGTCCTTGCCCGGGCACCCGCGGGCCTGTGGTAGCGGGCGCTTGGGCTCGGGAAAGGGGGTTTTCAGGGAGCGGAGATGCCAGAGCGTGCTCCGGCTCCTCAGAGCTACGAGTCGTGTCTCCTTGTTGCCGGGAAGCAGCAGCCCGGCCCTTCCCTGGGCATCCTGGGGGCTGTGGGCGCAGTTAAACAAAAGTTGGTCCAAACCTCAATATAATTTTAAACAGCTTTAAACGTAAGGTGGAGCTTTTGGGAGAGTTGTGCCCAGCACGGGAAGCCTGTGTTGGAGGGTACAGATTGCGGACAAGCAAGTTACAGTAGCCCATTTCTGCCAAACCTCACTGGAAGTGAAGAGAGTCCGAGTTCAGGCCTTTGCACCGGGAAGAGTGTGAGTAGCTCCCTGTGGCAGTGAATAAACACCTCTGACACCGAGTAAATAAGTGTAGGCGCAGTGAAGCTCTGTGGGACTGCACGCCGGTACCAGGAGGAACTGCAGAGAGATGAGTAGTTTAAGAAAAGAACAGCAGATGCCTTTTTCATTTAATATAGCTCAGCTCCGTATTTATAATTTATGATGCTTTGGGGCAAAGAAAATAAAAGCAAGTTGAAAAACCAGATGCACAAATATGACAAGTGATTTTTTTGTTTCAGGCCTAAAGTAATGTGTTATCACCAACATTCTAAACCCCTACAAAAGCTTTAAACCTTTCCTGTTTTTTTGGGTTTTTTTTGTAATTACACTTTCCTTGTGTAGTTTCAGCTAGTGACATCTACCACTGTTTCAGTTTTTATTTTTTGTTAAATAAGCATTTTACTTTTACGGAAGTTTTTGTCAGAGTTTTGGGAGGATTAGACTTCTTGTACGATGAAAATACTGGAAGTTAGAAGGAATTAGGAAGTATTACTTTCAGGGTTAGAACTATGCAGATGCATGTGATAATGCAGAGTATAATACAGCCCTCAGAGCACGCAGATCCATGGTGTACTCCTATGTTGAGTGTGTCAATTGTCTGTGTCATGGATTTGCGATTTTGGGATTTTGTGGGCACGTACAGAGTGAACAAAACCCACAAAAAAGTTGACTTTTTCAAAAAGTTACTCCCTCAGTTTAAATTGAGCTGAATTGTATTTTGGAGATTGTGTGGCACAGGGAGAAGGCAGGCATGATTTTTAGCATCTCTAATGAACAGAAACTTTATCTTCTCACCTAATAATATGTATTATAATATGTAATAATATGCTTTTAATTTATTTGAAGCATTAGGGACAAACCGGTCTTGCTTTACCTCCTTTCACAGCCCAGTGAAGTGCAGTGTATGCAAGGTCTTCATATTTATTGTGGGTATCCTTTGTACCTAACGGCTTACTAGATGTGGGGTGTGAACTATGTTTAACAACACAGCGTGTCCTTTCTTTTAAAAGGGTTATGTAAATGGGGGTGCCTGTGTCCTAACAGATGCTTTCACTTTTCTTTTTTAGTCCTCTGCAAACGGAACAGCATGGCACAAAGCGCCCAGAACCATCTTCTGCTAAAACTTTGATTGATATAGGCACTCGGAGGATCTTCTCATCAGATCATGATATCTTCAGGGAGAGTGTCAGGAAGTTCTTTCAGGAAGAAGTGCAGCCTTTTCACGCAGAGTAAGATACCTCTTAAACATTCTGATTTACCAAATGATAGGTGTTTCTCCTCAAAAATGCTTTTTGGGGTGTTACTTTTAATATGACAGGATAAACAGGCTATATGTATTCATTTAGAAACTTTCTATTTCAAAATTACTCAATTAAAACAAACCTGCCTATGAAAATCATACGTGAAAGAAAAATCACACATAATCAAAATTCACTGCCTTCTTTGAGCTCCAGTGTAGGCCATCTGGTGTCCTTGTCTTAGGCCTATGAGCAGACAAATGCAGTTTGCAGAGTTGCAGCGGAAGGTATTAACTCTGACACTTACATCTTGGGGGTAGAGTTAGGGAGATAGTTCAGGTCCCGTGCTGTTGTACTGCTGTCATCCAAAAAAGTATTGGCATTGTGTCTACACTACATTGCAGCAGATCTAGTAAATACAGTCCACGTGGGATGGTAAGCCGGATTATGTGCTACCAAGAAACTTGTGCAAAATATCTTTAAGTTTCTTTGGTTTTTGCTTCTGTGGAAATATCTGTGGTCTTCTGCACAGAGCAGAAGTGTCGTAGTTATGTGTAATTAGAGCTGGAGGATGTTTTTTGCACTTATTTTAGCTATATCCAATCATGTTATAGTTGAAAGAGAAGAAATTAACTCAGAACATGTTTTTGAACAGAAAACATTAAGCAATTTTTACTTTAGTTAAAAAACCTTCCTGTGAAAGCATGGGGGGGTAGTCAAGGGCTTATTCTTAAATCATGCTGCTAGAGGAGTTTCCTGATGCAGCTCACAGTGTGTATCTGCAAACAGTGGAGATGGCACAGTTGAGTGAGTGGGGTGTTGTGGCTCTGGGGCAGAAATTAACAGCAAGAGACAATGGAAACAGTTTACATCAGAGTTGCTTCCAACTATTTTTTTCATCCTCAAACCATGATCTCAAAGTAGTATGCTTTTCCACTGTACAATCCTATTCTGTCTGCAGAAACAGATGTTTTCCCTTATCTTTTGTTAGAATGACTTCTAGTGCAGGTTTGTGAACAGGTACTGGCTCTGCTCGAGGTTATGTGAAGATCCTGTTTGCTAGCTTGCTGACACAACAATTTCCTCAAGAGACTGGAACAAGCTGGACTTGTGTTCTTGCATCACTTCAGCTACCTATGACCATTTTGTTCTCACACCTTTCAAGTAAACAAGGAGGCTTCAGGCATAGGCTGATGTGAGGAGACAAATGGGGCATTGGTGAATGCAGTTGTCAGTTATTGTGAGGAGCAAAAAGCTTTGGTGATGGGTGAAGTAGAGACAGGAATGGCCCTGGAAGTTGTGGGGGGAAGCAAAGATGGTCATGAGAGAGATTTGTTTAATATTTCTAGTGTAGGAGCAAAAGTTCTGGGAATTAGCTTAAATATGTAGGATAAGATACTGAACTAACTGTGGATAAAGTGCTATTGTATGGTTCTGCTGCACACAGGTGTGTGAGAGGAGTGTCTCTGGTATAGTCAGTCCACCATATAAATTGAAATTGTGGGTTTTTAAAAAAAATATATTAAAAAGAAAGGGTCATAAACGGTTATCTAACTTTCTATTGAGTTGGAAAACTACATAAAGGGCCACCATTTTTCCAAGGAAATAAGTGATGCTTGTGGTCTTAAAGTTTTAAAACTGTCAGCAGATAAGCCTCAACTATCTATTCACAAACTTGAAACCACCTTAAAGCAGTAATTTACCAAGATACAGTACTGACTTGTTATAAGTGCACAGGGACCAACTTTGATATAAAAGTGACTAATGTGTTAATGCTTGGTTCTTATAAAACCATTCTTGTTGGTGGAGTTGAAATCTTTCCCAAAAGATACTGATGTGTTGTACTTGTTTTGTACATGGCGAAAATGGAATGTCAGGAAGATAATGACCTACTTGTAGTTATCCAGACGGTTGTGGATAAATCTCCTGAATACCTGTCTGGTACTCGGACCAATAGACAACACTGCCGTTCATAACAAGTCTGAAGGAGATGCCAGGTTGTATGTTGGAAGCAGGAGTTCAAATTTGTGGTACAGTTGGTGCCCCTGTAATGCCAGTGGCATCTGTGCATTTGAAGAACAGAAAACCTATTATTAAGCCATCACTTCTTAGCTGTGAAATATAGTTTTCTGTGTAACCTACACATTGGCTGTTGGCGAGACTGAAAGTTTCTTCCTATGAAGTGAAACCTGGCTGTGGGTTTTCTAGTGTGAAACAGTAGCCGTGGCAAATAAACAGTAGCACATGGGAGATACAGTGCATGATTTTGTTCTTGTGTTCATTTTGCAGATGGGAGAAGGACGGCCAGGTGAGCAGGGAGCTTTGGGAAAAGGCTGGACAGCAGGGTTTGCTGGGTGTTGCTATTGCTGAAAAACATGGAGGCATCGGAGCGGATATTCTCTCTTCAGCTGTGGTCTGGGAGGAACAGTAAGTACTAGATGCTTCAGGAAGAATATCAGTGATATTATCAAAAGACTGTATTTTTTTTTCTTTAAGATGTCTTCATTATGGAATGTGTTTGCTTACAGAAGATGGTGTTATCTTTCTCATGGAAAGGATAGTTTAGACATATGCGAGTCCCTCCTGTTTTAAGTATTCCAGATGATTAAGTAACAGGTGTCATTGTGCTCCACTGTTAGGAGTTTGTGGCTGGGGAAAGGATTTATGTTAGTCTGGTAGGTTATATACCCATTTGGCTGTGAAGGTACATTCTGTAAATAACAGTACAAGTGCCACAAGCTCGGATTGTCTGAGACTTCCGTGTGGTGGGGCTTTCTTCATTGTTGTGTATATGTTGTAAGGGTGTGAAGTTCAGTGTTTAAATCTTTGTAGTACTTTTTTCTGAGCTTTTTTTTTTTCCCCCCACTCCCCAAGGATGTATGTTAACTGTACGGGCCCAGGATTCAGCCTTCATTCAGATATAGTCATGCCCTACATTGCAAACTATGGCTCTGAAGAGCAGATTAAACGCTTCATCCCTGAAATGGTTGCAGGCAAGTGTATTGGAGCTATCGCCATGACAGAACCTGGGGCTGGAAGGTGAGCTAAACATTAAAACTATGGTCTTAACATTATGTGCTGTCTGTTGGTTTGTCCGTGAAAAAATTCTGGGCCTTCTGGTTATATGGTCATTTCAGTGACTAGACAATATCCTAGATTAGGTAGGACCTCAAAAAAACTGTTACTTATAGATTACTTTATTACTGTGTTGTCATTTCAGTATGTTTGCTCAGAATCTGTTTCCATATCGTCCCCCTGTGGACAAGTATGCTTTGTTTTTGCTTTTATAGTGTGAGTTTATAGTTACAAGCTTGCTTTTCAAGTGAACTTACTTTTAATACAAAATGTAGTCAGGAGAAAATTGCATACCTTGGTAAAGAGGGCTAATAGCTTTTGTTGTGGAACAGAATACCTTATTTTCTTTTCTCTGAATCCTTCCAAACAGAGAAATGTCCCTCCTTGCCTGTCATTGTTGAAGGGCAGACAGCACTTGCTTGCAGTAGACACAGCTGATCTGGCCAGTTTCCAAAACAGAGAGGGACAGGTGCAGAGCAAAACCTGTTGGTATCATGCTTCTACAAATGGTAGATGTTGCCAGTGGCTTTTTCCAAAGCCTCCTGATCAGGGTTGAGCCTGCTTAGAGGATGTGGGTTTGTCTGGTGTTTGTCATCTGAGGCATGTTGACGTAAGGGGATGCTGACCCCTTGATGTCAGTGCTTGTAGTATACCACCTTCCACAAGCAGATACATTAAAATGGGACTTTGTGCTCTTGTGCAAGTGGAAAGATTTATCATCCCTTTCCACAGTATGCTTGTGGTTTTTGTGTTTCACTCGAAGCTATTTCACTGTGTTTCACCGTCCTTGTATGTGTTTTCACTGAGCCTGTGCATGGGTGGTGTAAAATCTTCCTTATTTTATACTGGGTAGAAATCAAGATAAAAATTGCAGCTTCTGGAATGGTTTCTTGAAGGACCTTTTGCATTTCATTTTAGTGACTTGCAGGGAATACGAACCTATGCAAAAAAAGATGGAAGTGACTGGATTCTTAATGGGAGTAAGGTAAGTGAACAGACATATATATCGCTTATACAGGCTTTGGGAACTGAATCCATTTAGACAGTGAAGGATGTACACCACTGTTAGTATCTCCCCATAGTCCTTTCACTTTTGTGGGGTTTTTTTGTGGGTTGTGTTATGGGGTTTTTTCTCCCAGTTACTTTTTCTTTTATAGGATTTAAGATATTTCTGTTGCTGGCAGTTTATGGACCAGTTTATGGCTTGAGTAGGTTCTTTTTGTAGCTTTTAAATAACCATGTCAAAAGGCCTGTTTTCCCTTAAACTGGTAAGAAAAGGGGGGGGAATCCTGCATAGTATAAGCAGGACCACAGCTGGTTTTTTTAGTACTAGGGTTAAACAACAAAATGTATATATATTGCCACTGTAAAACCTTCTGTGGCCTGAGTGAAAACCTGTGTTGCCACAAGCAAGCTGTGGAATCTGTATTCAGGAGCCTGCTGGTCATGCTAGGAGGAAAAAACCCAATCGTGTCAGATAGTCTGTATGTGTTGTCAAGCTGTTGCAAAGCTTGCAGCATTAACCTCTTCTTTCATTGCTATAATAAAAAATCAAGAAGGCAGAAACAGTGTTCAAATGGAAGTGTGGGTTCAACTTTTTTTTTTAAATTCTGTGCAAAGTCTTAATCTTCTTTCTCCCTTCCTCCTTTTGTACTCCTGCTGATCACATGGTACTGATAAAGACTTCTGGCCTTATCAGAATGTCAAGTAGTGAGAATGTGTGCAAGGCAATATGTATGTACAAGTATTCAAAAGGATACTTGCTTGTGCTGCACAGTTGAAGCCAAGCAGGACAGATAGCTCATTCCTTTTGCTGGAGTTAAGATGGATCATGTTGGCAGGTTCACGAGTCATTCTGCAGGATTTTAGTAAGCAGTTGTGACAAGAAGCCATTGATAGTTTTGCATATTATACCTTTCTAATTTGATTTCTAGAAAAGAGAACCTCTGTGCTTATTTAATATCTACGTTTGATACTGTATTCCTTCTTTACCATGGGACAGACAAAAGAAGCAGATCTGTGCATTCTTTAACTTCACACTTCTGACACGCACGATACTGAAACTAATTCCTACTTTAATAGACCTGGTTCCAAAACACCTAATTCATAAAGTTTAAAACTTAAAATTCTTCTGGACACTTAAACCTTGCCTTTCAGTTCACCTGTGAAAGTGTCAATGCAATTTTTCTTTCTGCTGTGTGATGATCTCTTCTAACTTCTGTCTGCCTGGCTCATTGCTGTATTCCCAGTTGCATTTTTTTACAGGTATTCATCACTAATGGTTGGATGAGCGATGTAGTGATCGTGGTCGCAGTTACAAACCGGGAGGCCCCATCTCCTGCTCATGGGATCAGCCTTTTTCTGGTGGAAAATGGAATGAAAGGTTTCATCAAAGGACGCAAGCTGCAGAAAATTGGCCTGAAAGCTCAAGTGAGTTCATGCAACCCCTAACACATATAGACTTGGAAGAAGTCTAGAACCACTTGATGCCTGGCATTAGCTAAATAAATATAAAACATGACTGTGGTGCTATTCTAGTTCTTAGGGATTAGAGTGCAAATGGTGTACGTGCAAAGTATATATGCTGAGTTTGCCTGTAGAAGTCTGAAGTGTGTAATGTGGAAGGAGAGGCTGAGGAAGCTGGATTTGTTGACTCTGAAGAAGCCTGGATGGACAGGATCTTATTGGTGTGTTTACCTAATGGGTGGTTGTAGAGGTGGTGGAGCCAGATTCTTCTCAGGGGAGCACAGTGAAAGGGAGAGTGGCAAAGGACAGAGGCTACATTAAGGAAAATTCTAAGTAGATATTAAGAAAAAAAAAAACACATGAAGCACGGAATGGACAGGGGCCCGGAGAGGTTGTGAGCCTTCATCTTTGGAGCTTTGGAAAGCATAACTGGATGAGGCCCTCAGCTGCTTGCTTTGCTGGAGCTGCTTTAGGTAGGAGATAAACTAGATGAGCTCTAGAGGACCCTTCCTACCTGAGTGATTCTATGATTTCCAGTTAAAGTGTACAATAGCAAGAAGAACAAATGGGGCAAAAGAAGTGAAATGAAGACATGAGAATGTCAGGCTATAAACTGTTGTATTTTAAATCCTCTTAGGACACAGCAGAGCTGTTTTTCGAAGATGTGCGGTTGCCAGCCAGTGCCTTGCTTGGAAAAGAGAACAAAGGCTTCTATTATCTGATGGCAGAGCTCCCTCAGGTAAGAGGAATGTGTGAGTGCTCTCTGTAGGAAGAATACAGAGACAGTTTTTGTCATTGCAAGGATCTGCCTTAGTCTTGAAGACTCCATATTGTGGGGAGCCACTTTGGGCTCAGAATCAACGCTGTGTTGATACTGCTGCTCTTTAACTGGAGGACCATTTCTAGTGCTAAGAGTGCAATTCTTTGGGCATTGGTAAAAACGTTGATATCCTACCAACTCAAAACCAGATAACAACCCAGTTATTGAAGAACCTGAGCTTAGCATAGTGTATTTAAAAGAATATGCTATGGTTTTCTTGTATACTTCTAGCATGGAACCACTTAGTAAATTAAATACAGCTTGGAGGTCTCTGATGCATTTGGCATTCTCTTTAAAGAAACAAGCAAGCACTGCTGTTCTAGTTCTTCTACGAGTAGAAGCATATTAAAGATATAAGGAACTCTTTCATTGTCTGTGTAGCAAAGTAAAGGAATTGTTTATTTGCCAAAATACCTTCCTAGTAGAAATAACAGTTAACAACTTAAGTTTATGAAGTTTGGGGATTATTTGGGAGGACAAAGAGGCCATGTGGTTTTTCAAAACATTACTGTACGGTGTCAAAACTATGACTTTGTGCTTGCCTTATCTTGGTAGGGATCATGTTTATTTAATTTTATACTGTGAGTAAATATGAAACCTGATCAAAGGAAATCTTTACTGCTCTAAAGAAACAGATGCACTCATGAACAGGTTCAACCTGATGCATCAGATTTCAGTGGTGCTAGAAGTAATTGTTCTTTACTCAGTTTCTGTTTTTCAGCATGAGGAAGGAAAAAACAGCTTTTTTTTGGAGGCTTTGTTTTTCTAGAGGTTGTCCTATTGAAATTGTTAAATATGGTGATGTTTACACTGAGCAATGAAAACCAATAATTGAAACAGAATTTGATGTGAATTTTTCAGTCAGTAAGAGGCCTTTGGTTGATTTGTTGCTGTTTTTTGGGTCATTGTTGTGATAGAACATTACCCTGGAAAAGACTTAAAAGTGGGCTTCAGGTACCAAGTAATTTGTCCCGCTCATTGATTTCAGTAATACAGTGTGTCTGGTTTGATACCTAATGTGACTTTTGCTCCCCTCCCTTAATGAGGACACTGAACATCTGTTTCCCAATTGTGTGTGTAGATATGTGCATGTGATAGTGAAAAATGTAGGACTAATTCAGCTGGATTCTGTAATTTGTGTTTGAAAAGGAAAGACTGCTAATTGCTGATATGGCTCTTGCCAGCTGTGAATTCATGTTTGAAGAAACAAGGAACTATGTGAAGCAAAGAAAAGCTTTTGGGAAGACAATTTCACACTTGCAGGTGAGTTTGAACTAAGAGACTTGAATGCAGGTTCCAGTGTGCATCTGTTTTACATCTGTATGTATGGAATAGTGAGCAGATGAATATCACTGGGCTGTTTTCAAACAACTATTTGGAGAGGTTTCTCTATTGGACTGTGACTGTTTGTCTCCATGCCCATCGTTCATTTTTGAAAACAAATATTAACCAACACCACAAAAGCCTTAATGTATATATGATTGTATATGTGGTGTATTTTATGATTCAATTGGATACCTCCCAGCAATGCTGATTTTGGAAGTGACATATGCAGGTAGAAACTGTGTTGGCTTTTTGCTGCTGCTGAAGAAAAATTATCTTGTTACTCTTAGGCTGGTGTTTTACTTTCAGAGGTCCTAATCACAGGGTCTGTTACACCTGCACATATTTCTATATCTGCCTGAAATCCTACAGACTGCAGACTGAGTTCATCCACACATAATGCACTGCAGAAAAATTAACTTTGAGGCTAATGCTGGTGGGGGCTCTCAAGCAATGACCTTGCTGCCTGAATGCCTGCAGAGGTGTTTGTATTCAGCTTTATGGGTGTTGTAATGAGATTCCTCAGCTAGCAGCTAGTTGGGTCTTTAAGTGGCTGCATATAAAACTGTTGGGTCATAATCTGAGAGCACACCTGACTCCTGACAGTGGTAGCTAAGTGTGTTTTGAGAGGTTTATGCCTACGCTCTTCAGTTGCAGTCATAAAACAGATGTTCCTTTCTGCAGTATTGCAATGTTACGGTTTTCCTGAAAAACACGTTATTGTTACAGCTGAAGCAGACCAAGCTCCTGTATGTTTGGTTTACAGGATAGAAGTGAGTCATATGGGTTAGGGGATGTTGGGTACCTTTTTTTTTTTTTTAAGATAATTTTAAAATAATAAAAAAAATCTATTTCAAAGTCTGGAGGCTTCATTTGTCAGAATCAAATCTTTAGTTGTGAATAGCAGCAGAATCAGGCACTTTAGAGGCTGGAATGCGAGGTATCTTTCAGGAAATCATGGTCTTCATCTATTTTTAAAGTTAACATTCAGA
Source organism: Pterocles orientalis (assembly GCA_011057875.1). Classification (NCBI taxonomy): domain Eukaryota; kingdom Metazoa; phylum Chordata; class Aves; order Pterocliformes; family Pteroclidae; genus Pterocles; species Pterocles orientalis. The sequence continues at coordinate 3,400,499 of WKFP01015431.1, read as the reverse complement.
AATCTGTAATTCTAGATGGATAGTATGTGCAGTGTGCAGTTTTAACAGAAGAAGTACATTTTATCTTTTTTCTTCATGTAGTAGTTCACTGTGCACAGACTGCCAAAATTTTTAGGCTAATCCACTGCCAACCACCAGTTGGCCAATAAGCTTCATAAAGTATATTATTTTTGCCAAAATAACCCATTCTTGCATACCTTTTCAGTTTGCTTTTTGTTGCTAATGACTAGAATGTGCATATAATCAAAAATCCTTTTTAATTAGAGGTGTGCCTTGCCTAATTCATTTAGTTGTGCCACAGTTCAGTGTTTGCAGTCAAAACTTTTCTTTGTAATAATAGTACACTGGTCAATTATTATTGTCAAGAGAAGCAAGAACACTTTTTATATACAATTTTAAACCTGAGATCAGAAAAAGCTTCTCCTAGGTGGTGGATTTGTCCCCTCCCTGCCAAAATTACAGGAAGACAGTCAGATGCTTGCCTAGTCTCGTTTTATATAACCTTGGTGATGAATTTCACCTCTTCTGTCTAGACACTTTTCCAATGTGACAGAATGTGATGTTGGAAGACTTTCTAAAATTTCCTTTGGTTTTGCTTGTGTCTCTTTGCATATGATTTAAACTCTGAAGAACTGAATACATAGAAAAATGCATCTGATACATGATGAAATGTTGTTAACAACTGGGGAATTTAGTGGCTCTACAGAGTGAGAGGACATTCCCCCACAAGGGGGAGCTGACAGTGACAGAGGACTCCTCCTGCTCTGCACTTTCTAGGAATTGGTTTTCAGGCTCTTGGGGTTTTTCTTGTAAGGTCATGTTTTGAGTTAGTTTGAGAAGTAAAGGGCAGTAATTTTCTCTATTAAGTTTGGTAAAGACAGAATTGTATGGAAAGAAAGCTGCCTTCTGATATATAGAGCCAAAGATGTTTGAAATGGATTTCTATCACACATCCTTTTAGAAAATGCTCCATTTTCTACTTTAAATGTCACTTAAAAACTGTACTACTTCTGCTCTTTCTTTTCTGTGCTTCCTCCATCCATTTGCAAAATAAGACGGTACAGCACAAGTTGGCAGAAATTAAAACACAGACTTGCGTGGGACGAGCTTTTATGGACAACTGTTTGCAGCTGCATGCAGATAAACGTCTGGACTCCCCCACGGCTTCCATGGCCAAGTATTGGTATGTGGTTAAAGTAATTTGGAGGCGTTACTTGCATGATCTTAACAGGAGTCTAATGATAAAAACACTAAACTGTTCCGATCTAATGAAAAGATAAAATTACTGTCTGATTAATAATATTGTCAGCCTCTAATAGAGACCACTAGTTTTAACTTTGATCATGTAGTCAAAAACCTTGTTTACATTGAAAATCGGTGTTGAACAGATCAATTTCAAATAATAGCATGCTTTTAAAATAGGTTTCCATTAATAATATCAGGACTCAAATTTGGCTTCAAGTAAATGGGGGTATTTAGTTGGTATTTAGAAAAACAGTTACATTTTACTGTAGCAAATTCTTGTTAGGGGGTGGGTTTTTTTTTTTTTGTGAGGAGGTGTTTGGGTTTTTTTAAAAGCACAGATTTGTATGAAGCTCATATCATAGATTCATAGAATGGTTTGGGTTGGAAAGGACCTTAAAGATCATGAAGTTCCAACACCCTACCATGGGCAGGGATGCTTTCCACTAGCCCAGGTTGCTCAAAGCCTCATCCAGCCTGGCCTTGAACACCTCCAGGGATGGGGCATCCACAGCTTCTCTGGGCAACCTGGGCCACTGTCTCACCACCCTCGCAGTGAAAAAATTTCTTCCTAATGTCTAGTCTAAATCTGCCCTCTTTCAGGTTATACCCACTGCCCCTTGTCCTCTCACTACACTCCCTGATAAAGAGTGCCTCCCCATCTCTCCTGTAGGCCCCTTCAGGTACTGGAAGGCTGCTATTAAGTCTCCTCGGAGCCTTCTCTTCTCCAGGCTGAACAACCCCAACTCTTTCAGCCTGTCCTCATAGGGGAGGTGCTCCAGCCCTCTGACCAATTTCGTGGCTCTACTATGATACTTTTTAGTTAATATTACATAGCAATAGCTGTTTGGCCCACCCAGGTTTTGAAGTTATCTGGTTTTGGGAGGAATTAGCTGGCTACAGCTGTTGCTGTAACTGAGATTAAACAGTTCTGTCCTTTATTGGCCAGAACTCCTCCTCCCTCTTCCCGTACTTGGTGGTGTTATCTGTTAACTTAGGTTTAACCAGAGAGTGAAGCATCTAAGATAATGGCACATGAATTTGCATAGTTCTATTTTGCTTGCAAAGATGGGAGAGAAAAGATGGGATTTGTTCATGTCTGGTGACATGAACAAATAATTTGATGGAAGATGCACAGGTTTACAGATTCTAGACTTTTAAAAATAAGTATAGAGGAAATGAGCAGAGAATACAGAATCCAGAGAGAATATTTACAATGAAAGGAGTTTTGATTGGGTGCTCTTCCTAGAACTGAATACCTCGAAGTACCAGGTACATAAGCAGAGGCATTCAGTTTTGAGGAGGAGGAGATAACCAGTGCCAGTTCAGATGTTACTTCACAACAAATTTCCCAAAGCAAAGCATTGGAAACTCCCCCACCCTTCCCTTTCCTTGATGGAGTCCCTGTTGCTCCCTTCCATAAAACTATCTTAGATGGTCTAGAAAATGCTTGAATGTAGAATTGTTTCATTCCCTACTGTTTCAGGAGTCTATGTCCAGTTAATTTTGCTTCAGACCTTTTGTACAGTCAATGATTTGAGCTTTGACGAATTTAAAATTTAGATTGTGCATCTTCTTTCTGATACCTGATGAAGGGTATGTAGGTCTTGTTTATGTGGTGACAGGTTGTATTATATAGCTAAATAATTTGAAAATATATTTAGGAAGGTGAGTTGTGGTAACTCACCATTGCAGATTTAAAGTTGGTATAATAAACTGTAAGGATTTAACTGGACAGGGCTGGGGTGGGGGGGTGGGGTGTTGGTTTGGAGAAAAGGACTGTTACATTGTTCCATGAGAAGCAATTGACTTGAATCATCATTTTCTTTACTTCTGTTGCCACTCTCAAAATGTTGTGTGTTTAGAAGGTGGTTTTCCTGTATTTCAGCTTTAGTTTGAACTCCCAGTGCAGTTAAAAATATATGGGTTCTTTCATCTAATTTTCATCAAGTGCTTGAACTAACATCAAGTATGTAGCTTTGCAAAAGCTGAGATACAGGACATGAACCGTAAATAGTATGTTACCTGTCATGTTCTAGAGGGAAGTTTCACAGAAAAAAAACCCTGCTTTTAAAGATTAATTTTTTTAAGATCATTAGATAATTGAATATTTTTTCAGTGGGCAGTTGTGTTTCAGAATTGCAGTATTTTTTAGAATTGAAAACTAAAATCTATTGAGGAAAATAAGTTATCCCCAGGTGATGGTTATATTCAAAGGGCATCCTGGTGTGTTGCTAGTGTGTGTGGGGGAAGCCTGTGATGCTGTTAATTTTTATGACACAGCTGAGAGATTTGATAAGGGACTATATCAATCTGCTTTGACAAAAGAAATTTCTTGGCCTGGGAGAAAAGTAAACAAGCTTGTCTGTTTTGAAGGCTTTCCTTCTCCGACAGCTCTTCTGTAAGGAGAACAAATCTTAAATAATGTTTAGTTCAATGTACTAATTTCTTACAGTCCTTCAGGAAGAAAAAAAGCCCCTCACAAGATAAAGTATTTTAATGGCCATAATTTAAGATCAGTTGTGTAGAGTAAAAAATTTGGTTATATTTTTGTCTTGCTAACTTATCTGTATCTCTATTAACATTTCACAGCATAACATCCTTCTAAAAAACAAATTTCTTTTTACCCATTTAAGGATGTCTGATCTCCAAAACAGCATAGCTACTCAGTGCGTGCAACTGCATGGAGGATGGGGGTACATGTGGGAGTATCCAATTGCAAAGTAAGTGTAACATTTCAGACCTGAATGATGAAAGATTACTAGCAAAGTAAAATGAGGCGCTTCCTTTACGTCTACTTGTCAGTTGTTTTGTGTTAGTACTGATTTACTGTTCCTTTTCCCACTGTGTTTATTGAAAGGCTATCCACTGTACAGATGTCTGCAGGAAGGCTTTGTTTTGGTTCTCCAAGTAATTAATAAGCTGTTGAGCAATTACTATATTTTTCACAAAACACAGATTGCTTTTCCAGAAGAAAATGTTAATTGAAAAACTAGAGATGCAATGTAAAAATAAAAATGAGCTAGTTTGTTTGTTTGTTTTATCTGAAATTGTATGCATGCATATGAAGGAAAGAAAACATGTTGGTCAGCCTAAATCTTTTGCAATACCACTAAATAACAAATTACCTAATCAAGAGCATGGTGGCTACTTTCAGCTTTTTACACCTTGTTAAACAAAAAAGTTGAGAGATACGTATGGAGAGAGGATTTTGCCATTCCAATTTTTTTGTTTGCTTTATGAATTTAGGGATGTTTATGAAGTTTTTATTATATTTCCTTGGTTATTACCTGTGAAGATTCGTTTCCTTTTGTGTACAGGCTACTTGCCACACTAATATAAGTAGAGCTTTTGGTTTTTTGGGGTTTTGGTTTGGGGTGGTTTTTTGTTTGTTTTTTTTCTTTTTTTTGTGTGTGTTTTGTGGGGTTTTTTTTTCAAAAGAAGGGTAATCTGGTAGTAGAAATAAAAATAGAAAAAACAGGACTCCTGTGCAGTTGTTACAAGCAGGTAATTTAAACTATTTTTTTAACTGACTAGGTTTTGATTTTTTTATTCTAAATACACTAAGAGCACAAAATGTTGCTTTAAAATAACTTATTCCTGCATGTTTTGAATGACTGCAACTTTTGAGTGTTCTGCACCCTGTCTTACTAAATAGGAAGGCCAGCAAGCCCTGTTCAGGGTGTCCTCGAACCCGCACTTACCTGTGCGTGCAGTAGTTGTCCATGCAGGGTTTTATTATCCTTGTGGTTCAGCAACATGTGTGTTTCTAGCGAATGCTGCGTTGCTTCTGGGCTGCTCTCTGTATAATGCAGGAGAATTAAGATGGAAAAGCACGCTGTCATTGTCCTGTGTGCTGTCACCAGCTGTGCGCATACTGGGGCTGGTTCCAGCATGGGAATGGGAATGGTTTGGCTGCACGCAGCTTTTCGGCTGCTGGCCCAAGTGGAGCTGGTGTCAGTAAAGGCTGTAGCCAGCTGATGTGAAACCAGGTGGCACTTTCTGTTCCTCCCAAGGTGTTTGAGTCCCATGTCAAAGAGAGAACTGACAGCACTGTTAGCAGTCCTCTTGACAGGATCAGACAGGCCAGGGCATTAGAGCAAATTACCCTGATAACTATCAGTTTGGCTCTGCAGGAGTTTTTTCCCAACAACAGGCAATCTGGGTCTTGCAGTTCATGCAGGCATGCTGTTCTGCGGGATGTGTGCAGTGGGTGGATGGGAACTTTGGTGTCTGGAGTTGACTTAATGCTCAGGTGATAGGAGGGAACAAGAATTTGGGGGTCGGGAAAGTGGTAGGAGTCTGGTTTTATAGAGCTTTATTTTATTTTTGTTTAATTAGAGGGGGTAGTAGAGACCTTTTTGTTTGCTTACATTGTAAAGAGGGAAGAGTTACTGACCAAATTCCTAGTTTGGCACAGTACCTTGGAAAGGTGACATTTTAGGTAGTTGAAATCTCTTTGAAAATGTGAACCTCTTTAACAATGGGAATAGCATACTTTGAAAAGAGGGATCTTCAAAGATAAAACTTGATATCTTTTTTTTTTTATGTTCATCCTGACAAGTTGTTTTTAATAATTCCTTGTCTTGGTTTTTTAATTTTTTTTTCCTTTTCTCCCCTCAGAGCTTTTGTGGATGCCCGTGTTCAGCCAATCTATGGTGGTACCAATGAAATAATGAAGGAACTTATTGCTAGAGACATTGTCAGTGACAAGTAGGAAAGATGCTTACTACTTTGGAGAGTATTACAGGATCCTTTTATAGTAATTTATGGCATAAAGTCAGGCACCAGAATGTAAGTAAAATAAATGTGGTGTATTGTATTCTTTCAGGGAAGTGACACTATTTTAAAAAAAAGTGTTAGTAATAACAGTGTGCTTATATGTGGGACATTTAACAGTTAATGAACTTTCAATTGAAATATCTTTGGACAGCAGAGGGTAATTTTCTGGGTTCCAGAAGATCTGGTGGTGAAAGGCAATCTTGTGTCTGGAACACTACAGCTATCTCCATCTTTCAGACTTGATGCTGTTATATTGAATCCAGCCCTCATGTTCCAGAATCTAATCTCCAGAAAGATAATATAATGTTAATAGAACTTTGAATTTATATTTCCACTTAATAAATATCACTGTGTCAAAGTATAACTTGAAACTTCTGCTCCCGCTGCCCCGCACTCCCCCCTGCAGGGGAGGGAATGTGCCACTGAGCGTGTTTACACCTCACCCAGAATGCCTTATTTTAATTGCTTTGTTCAGATAAACATAATAAAGCATTTGTATGCGATCTCAGGGTTGTCTGCATTACTTCAAAGCCCGGGGGGAGAACTGCGACAACACTTCCCCTGTGCCCAGTTCACCTCAGGGCTCTGAGGGGAGTTTTGAGGAAGAGAACATGATGCTGCTGAATATTTTAAAATATTTCCACGTGCTTATCCCCAATAAAAATGCTAACACAGAATTTTGGTGGGTTTTTTTAGTTATTTATGCACTATACCTTCACCTCCCCCGAGGCAGGGAGCGGCTCCCCTCACCGCCCCGGCCTGGAGGGGGGACTCCGCGCGCCGCCGCCCCCCTCCCGCCGCTCCCCTCGGAGGCGCGCGCGCGGCCGGAGGGCCGTCCCCGCCTCAGGCGTCCCGCCAATGGTGGGCGGCCGCCCCCACGCCGAGCACAGCCCCTGGGCGCGGCGGACTGGTCAGGCTCCTCCCCTGAGCGCCGCTGTTCCCTCCCCCTGTTCGGGGAGGCCCCGCCCCGCCCGCCGAGCTGCGCTTTAGCTGGGCGCGGACTGTTCAACAGCGGCAGTGGGAGCCGCGCCGGGCGCTGCGCCGCGCGGGCTGGAGGCGGCAGCGCCGCTGTGGAGAAGCCGGCGGGCGGAGGCAAGCGCGGGGCTTCGCGGGGCGGCCGGGGGCGAGAGGCCAGGCCGCCGGCTGGCCACCGCTGCGCGCCAGCGGGGAGCGCTGCGCTGAGGCGGGGGGGGAAGAAACCGAGGCCGGGCGGCGGTTGGTTCCCGCGGCGGGAGCGGCGGAGGCGCCGCCGGGCGCAGCCGCGCATGTGCG